>ML428601.1:89193-139102 GCA_005239525.1 Nicotiana knightiana | reverse complement strand
TATTATTATTGTCAGTAGAATTAGTAAAACATCACCAATTTATATTAAAAAGTCTTGAGAGGATTGATTGAGTAAAAGTTGCGTATTCTAAAGACTTGATTGATACGTAAATTCCCTGTGGGATCGACTCTGGACATAATACCCCGGATTATATTTGCAACGCCCGTTTAGTCTTTTATTAGACATTGCTGAGCGTGATCAATCCTGCTTACAAATAAATACCATTCCTATTTATATAGTAGAAGAGTTCTAATTAAGGTAAACTTCTAATTATAGTAGGAAATTATGTCAACAGCTTATTAACCATTATAGATTTGATCCGTTCCGAGATTCATGCCACAATCCTCGACCAATCGCGGATATCTCGTCCTTTTCGTTATAAAGCTATGCGGATATTACTCATAATCTGTCTCTTTCTGGCCTCGATCGAAGTTAACCTCGATCTGGAAAGAGGCCTCGATTTCGGACTCGACATCCTAGCCCTTCGACGTACCATTCCTATCTTGACCAAATAGTGAAATCGGGGCTCCCGTTTTCTACCATATACAGATAGTCCCCTTGTTTCTTAGAATAAAATGATAAGAAATGACTTGAACCTCGATTTTCTTATGATCTCGATTAATAGTGATGTCATCCTCTTGGCGTAAGTGATGGAAGTGACCGAAAAGTCTCGTCGGTACAGTTCCCCAAACCATTAATGCACGTTAGTGGACGGTCGACCACAAGCGTCATCGAACCGTCACCGTAGTTCTATAAATATGGACTTTTTTGTAGAATCAAAACTTTCTTTCATCTTCATCAATTTCTCTAAGTCTTTAACTCTCTCAATTTCTTCTTTTTCATCACTCCTTAGATCATCTCCGTTAGTCTCAAACCACCAAAACCTAATATTTTCCTCTTTCTTATACTTGCATAATGACGAAAATATCAAAAATCGTTCCACAAAAGGAGAAAGCTTCCTATTCTTCTTCCTGGCCAGCCGATGATAAAACGTCGGTGGAACCGCTCCCTAGTGAGTATGTTCCTGGACCATGTGTCCTAAAATCCGACTTCAAAGTCGAGAACCCTCCATCGGTACCTGGCCGATGTGAGCACGTATCGAGATATTTCTGCTCGATAACAACGGGCTATCTCGAGGACGTTAAAAGGGATTGCTATTAGGTGGATGAAGTTGTTGTACAGATCCCTTCTCCCGAAGAGAGTATTACCACTCACATGGAAGGGTTTCTAAGTGTTTACACTTACCCTTTCACGTTAGGTCCCCTCGACCCAGTTATCATAGATTTCTGCAAGAGGTACCAAGTGACCCTCAGACAAGTTCATCCTTCCTTCTGGCGCATCATAATCATGCTCCGGTTCTTCTCCAGCAAAATTGAGGGGCTTCCGTTTACCCTCAGCCATCTCATCAGGTTATATCGACCCCGAATCTTTCGAGGGTTGATCAAGCTTTAACGTCGAGAAAGCAAGGCATTTTTCTCTAGTATCGATGAAGACATGGACAGAGGGTGGATGAGTCGGTTTGTCCGGGTGAGGACTTGCGACCTTATCTTGAAGGAGCAAATGTCATTCCCCGAGAAGTGGAACTCCGAACGTAAGTAACATTTTACTCATTAGTTTCCGTGTTCCTATTTTTTCTCTATTTATCATCTTTATTTATCATCCATCGGCTACCTCAAGCGGTTCCTGACCTCGAGGACTGGGTTCTGAAGTTGGCCTCGACTTCCTCTTATGCCGAGCGCTGTTGGCGTGACTTGACAAAGGGCAAATGGGGGGCAAAGAATCACGTTGAGTTTTCCTTCCTTATTTTCGAGGTGCTAACCATACTTCTCTTTTCTCACTAAGTTTCCTTTGTGCAGGCCTAAACAAGGATGCAGTTTTGAGGCCTCCAAGCGGCGAGGAAGAGACTAAGTCCCCGGTTATGAAACTGGGGAAAGATAATAAGAGAGAGGGGGTCCCGTCATCTGAGGACCCCAAACCCAAAGAGGCCGCAGCTCGAAGGACCAGGAGGAAAATCATTGCCCTCACCATAGACTCGGTTCAAAGGCCTAGGGAAGAAGGTGATGACTCGGCGTTGTTGATTCGATCAAGGAAGACCGCCGAGGCAGCCAAGGTTTCAAAGTCGGAGGGGGTTGTCGAAATCCAGCCTCATGATGAGGAGGCTTCAAAGAAAAATTTGGGTGAAGTCCCTGAATCACCTGAGGTCGAGATTGTCCCTCGACCAATAGCAAATATACCGGAGGGGGCCGATTTTGCGACCCCGAGATCCAAACAGAGTGGCCCGAGCGACTCGCTCGGGTTAGTGACAACAGGTCATTCGCCTTCTCTACCGGTTTACTCTGAGGAGGCAATAAGAGAGGCTCGGGCCATGAGGACCCCCGACATAGGCGGAGTCCTCAGTGAAGAGGATCCCTTTTGGGATTGCTTTACCGGGGTCGATGATGCCTCTGACCTCAATGATTCGTCTAACCTCTTCGAAGAGGCCCAACTCCTTCTATCTCGAGTAAGTGTTAATTTCCGTTGTTGTAATTTTATTTTTCTTTTTCTTTATTCAGTCTAAATTATATTTTTCTTCTCATATAGACTCTTTTTCCAAGTCTCGGGACGACCTGAGCCAATGTGAGGCCGAGTTCAGAAGATCTCGGAGGAGAGAAATGCTCTCAAGCTCCTCTGTCGGTAGAAAGATGAGGAGCTCAGGGATCTTCGACCCGACTTGGCCAAGGCCCTTAAGGAGGAGGCCTGAGCTGAATGAGAAGGTAACTGTTCTTTTGATAAAATACGGACTTACTCTAAGGGTGGAGGCTAACATTTCGTTGTCTCTGTTGTAGCAGATGATTGAAAAGATTAAGCTATCTCGGGGGGAGGTCGATCAAGCCAAAGCTGACTGCCATAGGTGGAAAGAAGCATGGACCGCCTTGGTTCGGAGAAAAAGGCTACTTTGGCCCAACTGTCATCAGACGAGGATCAACTCCATAGTACTAAGGGAAAGGCTCGGCCCAGGCTAGAAGGATCGAGGAGCTCGAGGCCGAACTTGCTAAGGCCGAAACTTAGGCCGAAAAAGCGAAGATTGCAATCGATTAAATCGGTAACCATGTATCTGGCTGATGTCGAGGCCGCTCAAGCATAGTTAAGGGAGGCCATTTATCGAGCTCACTGGAATGCCGACCTTGCCAAACACCAATACCCAAGGGATACCCTCGAGGAAATCCATGCTCGAGGTTTTGACCTCTCTGAAGAGATAGCACATGCAAAGGTGCATGAAGCTGATGCCAGGCTGCTTGCCTCCTCCGATGATGACGATGATGGTGAAGGCATCCAAGGCGGGTCCGACAATGTCGAGGGGCCTGAAGAAGAACTTCCCCCGAGCATAGTTAGGACTTGTATTTTTTCTTTTTCTTTTTTGTAAGACCTTTGTCGGTCTTTTGTACATTTTTTGTTCAAGTATATATATAAAGACATTTAACCTTTGAATTCATTATCGAATTTTGTCTTCAAATTTTCTTTGTGCCTTGTAAAATTTTAGCACACCTTATGCCTTTAAAAAATATGTTTGAGATGTCGGCTTTGGGCCGCTTGACTGAAGTCACAATAGTAATGCTTTTACAGTCGAGTTCGAGTGAGCTTTTACTCGAGCTCGAAACAGTGGAACCCTTAGGTTCGAATTGAGTGAGAACGTGTTCTCGAACTCTAAAATGTAATGGCCCTTAGGCTCTTTCAGTCGGGCCGATATGGCCGTAAAAGAATGGCTTTTCCCTTTTTTCTGCCTTAAAGACTTAATATAAATTTTGTTGTTCCTTAGCATGAATTTTTTACCCATTGGGTTTTCTGAAGGGTTTAATATTGATCGAAACCCCTTTACTCTTTGTGCCTTAACACAAATTTGTATTTAAATAATTCGATACCTCTTTAGGTTTTTCGAGGGCTGATTTTATCAAATCCCTTTAATTATTTTGCCGAGGGTATCCCTTTTTAATCGATTTTTTAAAATATTCAAAGGCTTGTTTTTATTGCGGGATTCGGACGTCTCCGAGCTGCGTTAGTTTGGCCGTAGCCTTTGGGTATGCCTCTTGGGATTATTTTCCAATAACACTTTGAACTTGTTTGAAGTTTTAGTACACGAGAATGATGTCCTTGGCCTATAAATCGAGGATTGCCTCTTTGAGGTCTTATGTTTTTGAGTCTAGATATTTGAACATGTTGATTTTCGATGGCAGTCCCCGTGTATGGGCTGATCGTTCGAGGTGTAATTGAACTTTGGCCCTTGAGCAATTTTTCATAAAAAATCATAGTACGGAGTTCGTAAAGTAGAAAATTTTCATTGAGGCACAAGATATCTGATAAGGAAAAGTAATTCTTCGAATAGTTCATACATGCGTACATGTTTTTCCATTGGGGCTCGACTAATCTATACAGACACGGTTCATTTGACAGTTTGGCCCATTACAAAGTTTTCCTATCGAAGCCCCTTTGACATGAAGTATTTTTCTTGAAAATATAACATCCGAGGGTGATGCCCCCATTATTCGAGGTTGATTGTAAGGAGACCTCAGATACTCTAAGTCAGCACGAACAATGGTTGCCTCGTTAAAAACCTTGCCGGAAAAACCCATTTGAGATAAAAATCGGTCGAAGGGAAAAAGAGCGCAACACGTGCCTTTAGGTCCTAATATGTTTCTGCTTGATCATGAATTTGATTCCTTTGCTCGGTCACCTGAAAATAAGTTAGTAAAAATGTAAATGAAAAAGGAGAAGATCATACCTTAGCAATAATATCTCTTGAGGAGTGAGATGTTCCAATTATTTGGTAGCTGCTCGCCCTTTATCGTGCCTAGCTTGTAAGACCCCTTTCCGACAATATCGAGGACTTAATAGGGTCCTTCCCAATTTGGGCCGAATTTTCCCTTATTAGGATCTCGAGTGTTGATGGTGACTTTCCTCAGGACCAAGTCCCCGATTTTGAAGTGGCGAAGGTTGGCCCTTCAATTATAATACCTTTTGATGCGTTGTTTGTATGCGGTCATGCGGACGAGGGTGGCTTCTCATTTTTCATCCAATAGTTGGAGGCTAGTAATCATAACCTCGTGATTTGATTCTTCTGTTGTGTGTCAAAATCCGACGCTGGGTTCCCCGACTTTGACTGGAATCAAGGCTTCGTAGCCATATACTAAGGAAAACGGGGTTGTCCCCGTGCTGGACTTCGATGTTGTTCGATATGCCCAAAAGACTTCGGGTAGAATTTCCCTCCATTTTCCCTCGGTGTCATTCAAGCTTTTCTTCAGATTCTGAATGATGGTTTTGTTTGTCGATTCGGCTTGCCCATTTCCGCTGGGATGATATGGTGTCGATAAGATTCTCTTTATTTTGTGATCTTCGAGAAACTTTGTTACCTTGCTGGCGATGAATTGCTTTCCGTTGTCGCATACAATTTTGGCAGGTATCCCGAATCAGCATATGATGTGATCCCAGATGAAGTCTATAACTTCTTTTTATCTAAATTTATCTAAGGCCTATGCTTCAACCCATTTAGAGAAATAGTCAGTCATAAACAAAATAAATTTAGCTTTACCTGGGGCTGATGGAAGAGGGCCGACGATATCCATCCCCCATTTCATGAATGGCCATGGGGATAGGACCGAATGAAGTTGTTCTACGGTGTGGATCATCGGTGCGTACCTTTGACACTTACCACATTTTTGAACAAACTCCTTAGTGTCCTTTTCCATACTATCCCAATAGTATCCTGCTCTGATAATTTTGTGAACTAGTGATTCTGCTCCGGAGTGGTTCCCACAAGTACATTTGTGAACTTCTCGTAAGACACAATCGGTGTCCTCTGGTCCCAAGCACACTGCTAACGGTTTGTCAAACATCCTCCTATACAATGTTCCATCCCCAGTCAATGTGAATCGAGCAGCTTTTGTTCGTAGAGCCCTTGATTCTTTAAGGTCCGATGGGAGCTTTCCATTTTTCAAGTACCCGATATATTTATTCCTCCAATACCAAGTTAATCTTGTGGAGTTTATCTCAATGTGACCTTCTTTAATTACAGATTCTGAGAGTTGAACGACAGTCCCCGAGCCGATTTTGATGTCCTTGACTGATGATCCCAAATTTGCAAGGGCATCGACTTCACTGTACTGCTCTCTAGGTATGTGTTGCAAAGCCCATTATTTAAAACGGTGTAAAGTCACGTGCAGCTTGTCCAAATACCTTTGCATTCTATCATCTTGAACCTCGAAGGTTTTGTTTACTTGATTTACTACCAACAGGGATTCACATTTGGCTTCGATGACTTCCGCTCCCAAGCTTTTAGCTAGTTCAAGACCTGCAGTCATGGCCTCGTACTCGACCTCATTGTTAGTCAACTTAGAAGTTTTGATGGATTGTCTAATAGTGTCTCCCGTGGGAGGCTTCAAAATGATGCCTAGACCGGACTCCTTCACATTCGACGCGTCGTCCGTAAAAAGGGTCCACACCCTCGATGATGTACCCGATTTTAATAAAAATTCCTTTTCAAATTCGGCTACAAGGATAGGCGTGAAGTCGGGCACAAAGTCTGCCAAAATTTGAGACTTGGTGGCCGTTGGGGGTTGATATTTGATATCGTACTCACTGAGTTCGACGGCCCATTTGGCCAATCGACCCGATAGTTCGGTCTTATGTAAAATATTACGAAGTGGATACGTGGTTAATACACATATTGGGTGACAATGAAAATATGGTTTTAGCTTCCTAGAGGAACTTATTAAAGCGAGTGCCAATTTCTCTAAGTGTGGATATCTAGTTTCTGCTTCTCCTAGAGTTCGACTTACATAATAAATGGGAAATTGCGTACCTTGTTCCTCTCGAACTAGGACACCACTTACCGCGATTTCCAAGACTGCTAAGTATAAGTAGAGCTTTTCATCTTCCTTTGTAGTATGAAGTTATGGCGAGCTCGAGAGCTATCGTTTCAATTCCTCTAACGCCTGCTAGCATTCCGGGGTCCAGGCGAAATTGTTCTTCTTTTTGAGCAGTGAGTAGAACCTATGGCTCTGATCCGAAGATCTTTAGATGAATCGACCTAGGGCTTTAATGCTCTCCACGATAGTGATGTCTTCGATAGCCTTGATTTTATCGAGGTTGATCTTGATCCCCCAATTTGGCACCATGAAGCCAAGGAACTTCCCCGATCCGACCCCAAAAGCACATTTCTCGGGGTTGAGCTTCATGTTATATTTTCTCGATATCTTGAACGTTTTCTGCAAATGTGTCAAATGGTCCTCTGCGCGCAGGGGCTTAACTGGCATATCATTAATACTTCCATTGACTTACCTTTCTGTTCTTCAAACATTTTATTTACTAGGCGTTGATAGGTAGCCCCTGCGTTTTTAGGCCAAAAGGCATTATGTTATAACAATATTTTCCATACTTGGTGATGAACAAAGTCTTTTCTTGGTCTTCCGGATTCATTTGAATTTTATTGTACCCGGAATAGGCGTCGAGAAAACTAAGGATCTCATGCCGGCCGTGGCGCCGATCATGCGATCGATGTTAGGCAGAGAAAAAGAATCTTTCTGGCATGCCTTGTTCAAATCCTTATAATCTACACACATCCTAAGTTTGTTCCCTTTCTTAGGCACTATGACTACATTGGCTAACCATTCGGGATATTTTACCTCCCGAATGGATCCTATATTGAGAAGTTTAATTATCTCGTCCTTGATGAATGTATGTTTTACCAGGGACTGGGGCCTTCTCTTTTGTTTCACTGGCCTGAACTTTGGGTCCAGACTCAATCAATGCGTTGTTATCTCTGGCGGGATCCCTTTCATGTCTAAGTGGGACCAAGAAAAACAATCCATGTTATCAATAAGAAACTTAATGAGTTTTTGCCTCAGTTCGGGGGTTAACCCTGTGCAGGTACTCGATCAATACAACCTGTTCTAACTCTTCGACCGCTGATTTGGTGGCGTCGGAGTATTTGGGAACAACGAAAGTTCGAGGGGTCCAATAATCTTCGTCTCCTTCTCCTTCTATTTCCTGCTTCCTTTATTAGTCGAGGCTGGTGGTTGTGCTTGCTATTTGGCTTCCTTTTTACCTTTGATGTCTGATCCTTTCGATGTTGACAGCGCCGATATCGGTATTACCTCATCGACCGCGAATATTTCCTTTGCAGCATGCTGCTCCCCATATACTGTTCTCACCCTGTCCGACGTTGGGAATTTCATCATATGGTGGAGAGTCGAAGGGACTGCCCTCATATTGTGAATCTAGGTCCTTCCGAGTAGGGAATTCTACCTCATGTCACCCTCGATTACATGGAACTTGGTATCTTGGATAGTTCTAGCCACGTTCATCGGTAGGATGATCTCTACTTTAGTTGTCTCACTGGTCATATTGAAACTGTTCAAGACCCGAGCTAAGGGCACAATTTGATCTTATAGGCTGAGCTGCTCCACGACCCTTGATCGGATGATATTTGCCGAGCTACCTGGATCCACTAAAACACGCTTAACTTGAACTTCATTCAATAAGATAGAAATTACCAGAGCATCATTATGAGGTTGAGAAATTCCTTTTCTTCCTCGTTGTTGAATGATACGGTGCCTTCCGGCACATAATCTCGAGTCCGTTTCTCCCTAGTAATCGATACCTTAGTGCACTTGAATATGGGCCCTTGTGGAATATCGACCCCGCCAACGATCATATGGATTACATGCTGTGGCTCCTCCTGTTCATTTTTTCTGTTGGCGTCCCTTTCTCTGAAATGATTCATGGTTCGATCACTTAGAAATTCTCGAAGGTGGCCCTCGTTAAATAGACGGGCTACCTCCTCTCTTAATTGCCTGCAATCCTCGGTCCTGTGACCATGCGTGCCATGATATTTACACATCAAATTGGGGTTTCTTTGGGAAGGGTCGGTCTGTATGGGTCTTGGCCATCTAGTATCTTTGATTCTTCCAGTTGCCGATACAATGTCCGATGTGTTTACGCTAAAATTATATTCCGACAATCGATGTGCCTCTGTAGGATCGACATACTTATCAAAACCAATTTTTCTCATAAGTCCCCGAGAATTCTATCCTCGATTACTTCTTCGATCATTCCGAGCGAAAGTACTTCCCGGGCTGCTGTTCCTGCGTATCTGCAATGTACGGTTGTTATCGGTCTTTGTTCGACCGTGGCTCCCTATCGACGTCCCTCTGATTTTTAGCTGTGGACCTGTTTGGATACCCTGAACCGGAAGGAGTTCCTAATTAGTCATCCTCGACCCTGATCTCCGAATTGTACTGATTATGTACATCGGCCCAAGTCACCGCCGAATATTCGATCAAATTTTGCTCCAGTTGACGTGATGCTATTGAACTTCGTTCATTCAATCCCTGAGTGAAAGCTTGAACGACCCAATCATCTGTGGCTGGTGGCAACTCCATGTGTTCCATTTGAAACCGGGATACGAACTCCTTCAGCATCTCATTATCCTTCTGTTTTACTTTGAAAAGGTCCGATTTCCTTGTCGTAACCTTTATGGCCCCGACATGTGCCTTTACGAAAGAGTCTTCTAACATGGCAAATGAGTCAATGGAATTTGGCGGCAGATTGTGGTACTCTTGAGGGACAAGAAAACATCCAGGTACTTGATAGGAAAACTACCATTTTTTTTTTATTCCTCTTCAATGATCTGGAATTTCTGCGAGGATTGCTCCCTTCGATAGTGTCTCTCCGAACTTCTTCAATAAAACAGATTCGATCTCATCATCTTCTGAATCGTTACCTTTGATGGTGCATGTATAGGAGGTGACATGCTCGTTGGGATCGGTGGTTCCATTTTACTTAGGTATATCCGGCATACAAAACTTTTTTGGAATGGGATTTGAAGCCGCACTTGGGGGAAACAACTTCTGTACAAATTTTTTCGAATCCATTACTTTCAAAATTGACGGTGCTCCCGGTATCTGATCAACTCGGGAGTTGTATGTTTCCACTTTCTTATCATTAGCTTCAATTTTCTTCTCTCCCGACTCAATTATTTTGGTGAGCTCCTCGAGCATTTTCATTATTGCTGGATCGGTCCCCGATTCATTATTATTCGACCTCTCCGATACTGGCTCGGCATGGAAGGTGGCTTCTGGTTCGACCCACTTAGAGTTCTATGTTGATTTTGTAGTTGTGCAATAGCGTCTTGCTGAGCCTGTAACATTTTGAATATTACCTGGATACTAACTCCTCCATCTCCTCTGCCATGTGCGCCTTGGCCACCAGATCGGCCTTCTCTGCATATACTCCATTCGGGGTCCTCACCCAGGTCCGCATTCAAAGCAACGTGCGAACTGACGTCACCTGGGTTGGCAACTGGTTCTCCCCCGAGACCAACTTGTGGCACCTCGACTCCTGGAGCAGTTACATTGTCGTTTTCCCCGTAAAATCTGAGGCCATTATCACCATGTGAGGGTACATTTTTTGAATTTGAATGTTTTAACCCGAAACAAAAAATACTTGACAAGAACAAGCGTAAAATAGTGTGTGTTATCGGAATCAGTATTGAATAATCACTATTATCCTTAGCCCCACGGTGGACGCCAAATTGTTTACCCTAAAATTCGGATAACAATTGAACTTATATTGTGGTTTTAAGGATATGTGATTTTGTCAAATACCAATTAATAAACATGGAAATAAATGGATGAATTAGACTGTAAATAAATCAAACCTGTGCGCTGACAAAGGCCTCAACCTCGAACTGAAGTATCCTTGAGGTGGTACAGTAAAGACAGTAAAGGATAAAATAATTCAGATGAAAATTAAGTAGAGCTATAAGCAAGAAATAAATGGTTGTATATATTTTTCTTAGTTAGCGATCCTGCTAACAAATGAATGGAATTCCTCTTTATATAATACATGAGTTCTAATTAAGGTAAACTTCTAATTACAGTAGGAATCATGTCAACAACTGATTAACCGTTATAGATTTGATACGTTCCAAGATTCACGCCACGATCCTCGACCAATTGCGGGTATCTCGCCCTTTTTGTTATAATGCTATGCCGATAATACTCAGAACTCTTTATAGCCTCGATCTAAAAAGAGGCCTTGATTTCGGACTCGACATCCTATCCCTTCGACGTAATATCTATCTTGGCCAAAGTGAAATCGGGTAGCCCCGATTTCTACCATATACATAGTTAAAAAGTAAAAGTGAACGGAGGAGAGTATTTTATTTTTGGTTTTAGAAGCAAAGAGGGATGATTCTATCATATTTGGACACACAGAGTTGGACACGAACGCAATATAGTTGACCATATTTTCTTGACGCGAAAGCATATGAGTTGGACACGCAGATAAATACTAGTGTTTGACCAAATAGTATGAGACCTTTTGTTAAACTAATTAAATGAGAAGATAGAGGGTACATCCTAGTTAAGGATAATTAATTCTAGATCTGAGATGGACAACATGATTAAAAAAATATAGTTGAGTATAAATGTTGGCAGTAGTTATAGCCAGATTTAATAGTATGAAAAAGACCATGCATTAAATGGCGATAAAACGTAAATAAAGGAGAAGATTCGCCCAATCTTGAGTGAGGCGGATACTCTTTCATTTGATAAAGATGAATGATAAACAAATACAAGAATCTTAGGACCCTTTTCAGACCTTGATGGAGAATATGGGATAACAGATAATCTCATCTCTTTAGAGATATGTTTGTATATTTTCTAGAGATAGAGTTCTGCCCTCCCCCATAGAGAAGTCCTCCCTCCCCTTTATAAGGGGTATCCCTAGAAAAGAACAATTAGAGGGAATATTCAGTATTCCCTTTGAATTCCAAAGCAAAACTAGCTGTCACATCTATATGTACTTCTCGACCTCGGCCTTGTTGATGATCACTGCTCCATTCGACCTTATTGATCACTGCTCGACTTCGGCCTTATTGATCACTGCTCGACCTCGACCTTATTGATCATTTCTCGACCTCGATCTTATTAGTCACTACTCGACCTCGGCCAGATAGCTCAATTTGATTCGCAGGTTACTCATGACTGTTGTCTCTGCATGTCAAGTTTTTCTAATTAGATTTTGACCTATACAGTTAGTCCCTCCGCTTATCGAGGTCGTCTTTTGGCCGATACTTCATTAATCGTAGTTCGATAAATTCAGATGGGGAGGTTGAATAGCGAGGATTGCGGCTGAGGGTTCTGATCTTCGGGTCCAAGTGGTATCCGTGTGGGCTAAATTTGAGCGAAGTTCGACCAGGGCCAATGACTCGAGTGATGAGTTGGTCGAGAAGGCGGTAGAGTTGGAGAAGAAGGATGAGGACCTGATGCGGTCTATCCACAAACGTAGTGAGCTCGAGGGACTGATCAGAGTCAAGGATGAGGAGCTCGAGGTGGGCAAGGGCGTCACGGCCGAATGCGAGGACCTTCAGGCGAGGGTATCGTCATTGCAAGCTGAGCTTGAGCAAAATGAAGCCAGGGTTTCTCTGTTGAGCGAGGAGTGGAATGGGAAGGTCGCCAGCTTAGAGAGGAAAATGGCGGAGTTAGATAGGGCTGAGAGTTCCCGTATTGCAGCCGTGGTGAGGGCGGTATCACTGGAAGACACAGTGCGTGTCCTTAGATCTGAGCGGGAGGTCGAGAGACAGACGATCGCTATGAAGGAGTCCAGGCTCAAAGAACGGATATGTGAGCTCGAGCGTGATGCCTCGAGTTTGTTTGACAAATGGCGGCCTTGGAGGCTGAGAAAGCCCATTTGTTGGCTCATACCTCTCAAGAAGTTGCCCCTGTTGCCATTCCTCGTCACTTATATGAGTCTTGGGTTCACGCCGAGGCCCAACAAGACATTTACAAGGATCTGTGGATAGCGGGGCGTGTTCCTGAGGATGTTTTCAAGGATGCTCGCGTGAAGGTGCTTGCGGATCGGCTTGCCTGTGGTTATGATCCTGCAACGTCGAAGGCCGATGATGGTGCCAAAATTGAGGATGGTCTCTCGGAAGGTGGAAGTGCCGATGGGGATGGAGTAGGTGCGACAAAGTGAGATTTTTTGTATTTGTTTCCCTTTTTTTTGTTATTTCTTTGGCGTCACTTGGCGTTGTATTTGCTGTTTTTGGGGGCGTGTTTGGACCCCCTGTGTGTAAACGTTTAAATGAAATAGACTTCGTTTTGGGCTGTGTGTCTCTGGCTTTTCTTTCTTTCCCTTTGTTTCAGGGTTAAGTGTTTCAGACCCTTTCACGATAAGTCCCAGTTTTGATTCGAGAGTTTTTTGTAATGGTTGTGTTCGTTTTCCTTAAGCGGAACTTTATTTGAGCGAGGTCAAATGTAAATGATTCGAGCGAGGTCGAATGTTAAGTGATTCAAGCGAGGTCGAACGTAAGTAATTCGAGCGAGGTCGAACATAAGTAATCCGAGTGAGGTCGAATATAAGTAATCTGAGTGAGGTCAAATGTAAGAGATTCGAGCAAAGTCGAATGTAAGTAATTCGAGCGAGGTCAAATGTGAGCGATTCGAGCAAGGTCGAATATAAGCGATTCGAGCGAGGTCGAATGTAAGCGATTCGAGGGAGGTCAAATGTAAATAATTTGAGCAAGGTCGAATGTAAGTGGTTCGAGCAAGGTCGAATGTAAGTAATTCAAGCGAGGTTGAATGTAAGTGATTCGAGCGAGGTCGAATGTAAATAATTCGAGCGAGGTCGAATGTAAATAATTTGAGCGAAGTCGAATGTGAGCGATTCGAGCGAGGTCAATAATTCAAGCGAGGTCGAATGTAAGTGATTCGAGCGAGGTCGAATGTAAATAATTCGAGCGAGGTCGAATGTAAATAATTCGAGCAAAGTCGAATGTTTATGTGAAGTGTAGAAGACTTGGAATGGTGCGAAGAGTGTTGTATGTTGCTATGTTTGTTCATGTCATTTGGAGAACGTCGCATGCTCGTTTAATGCATGTATTCGAGAAATTATCCACATATCCAGTCCCTTCACGGTTCTGTCTAGAGTAGTCGATAGGCGGAACGATGAATCATAGACTAGAATTTCAAGCGTGGTCAAATGTAGTGTAGATAGGAGTTATTGGGATCGATTACGGCATTTTGAGCAAGGTAGAATTTCATTTTGGCGACTCGAGCAAGGTCGAGTTTAATTCTGTCGACTCGAGCGAGGTCGAGTTTAATTCTGGCGACTCGAGCGAGGTCGAGTTTAATTCTGGCGACTCGAATTAGGTCGAGTTTAATTCTGGCGACTAGAGAGAGGTCGAGTTTAATTTTGGTGACTCGAGCGAGGTCGAGTTTAATTCTGGAGAGAAGGCCGAATGTTGATTATGGTGAGGAGGCCTAACGTTAGCTCTGGCGAGGTTGAATATTACTTGTGTAATTAAGGCAGTGTCTCTTATCCTTAGGGATAAAATAAGATTTTTGCAGGGTAGACTTATGACTTGCGCGTGAGCTTCATGCACTTATGATTTGCTTACACATATCGGAGGGGTTTACATGTTTTCCGGGCTGGCAATCCATTCCCAGTCTATATGGTCTCTTGGCATTTTCAGATTTTCTTTGACGACGATCGTTCCCTGTTCACGTATTTGGGAGAATGTTCCTACTTCTGTTTCACTTAGAAAAACAGTCAGTTAAAAGAAAATGAAATCGTTCGTTACCTTGACTTGGTCGGTCGACGAGTGGAGGGGAGTGACCATGTTCCTTTCTCTGGTTATGATTTTAGTGCCCGTTACCAATTTGGCAAGGACGTCTTCTTTGATATTCTGTGTTCGAGGAATTTGGTCGAGCTGGCATTCGTCGGACTCGGGTAATGACTTGCAGAACCCGACATGGTATTTTTGCAGTTTTTTTTCCTTGATTTGGAAATTCCCTGTGACTTGATTGACAACGAACTGAGTCGTACCGCATGACGACTCGTTCTGCTCCGTACTCGAGTGCTAGCTTTAGACCTGCAATCACGGCCTCGTGCTCGGCTTCATTAGCCATATCTGGGCATCTTCTGGACTGGCAAATTTCTTCGCATGTTGGGACCTCGAGATCGAGTTCTAGTCCCGATCTCGACGCGTTTGTAACCCAATCCATTCTTGGGTGCACCAAACCAATCTTGAGTTTAGGAACTTGGTATAGTGCAAATCTGGCATTCATATTCTATTTGGGCTCTGTTTGATGGCGTCAACAAAGCTTGTGGACTTCTTTTTTTCCGACTTCCTCCATGTGTTAAATCATGTTTATGCCAGGCAAAAATATTGGATTGAATATTTCCAGAATAAGATACAACCAGACAAAGAAGCAGTTATAAGAACAAATTACAATTTGCTATAGATAGGAAGGACACCACATCTAAATCAGAAAGAGGTTATGAAGGCAGCATGACATCTCCTAAAAATACCACCATAAACTAAATACAACATATATCTAGCATAAGAAAAATTTTGGTGCCTAAATCTGGGGGATGCAGATATCATGAGTTTCTAGCAGGAATATCTAGTTGTCTATGTTAACATATAATGTGGCGGTGAATTAATAAAGATGGAAAACAATAGCAAATATTGATTTCATAGCCAGCTGTCATAACATTTTCACCACATATTTTCATTAACAAGCTACAGCATGTGATGGCCGGAAAAGGATTGTACCTATCAGAAAGGACGAAGCACCACAAGGACCAAAGGAGAGGGAGAAAGTTAAGCCACAAATATCACAAAGGCATGCTTTAAAGTTTTTGCTTACAGTTCTTCAAGTTTCCATTTGTGGCGATAGGCTGACGCTATAATGAACAAAAAGTGGAACTAGAATTGAATTTTAGATCTAGAAGAAACTAAAATTTTAACTAGAAAATCCCCACAGACGGCGCCAAATTGTTTGACCAAAAAGTATGAGATCTTTTGTTAAACTAATTAAATAAGAAGATAGAGGGTAAATCCTAGTTAAGGATAATTAATTCTAGATCCGAGATGGATAATATGAATAGAAAAATATAGTTGAGTATAAATGTTGGTAGTAGTTATGACCAGATTTAATAGTATGAAAAAAACCATGCATTAAATAACATTAAATGGCGATAAAACGTAAATAAAGGAGAAGATTCACCCAATCTTGAGTGAGGCAGATACTCTTTCATTTGATAAAGATGAATGATAGACAAATACAAGTATCTTAGGACCCTTTTCAGATCTTGATAGAGGATATGTGATAACAGATAGCCTCATCTCTTTAGAGATATGTTTGTATATTTTCTAGAGATAGAGTTCTGCCCCCCCCCCCAGAGAAGTCCTCCTTCCACTTTATAAGGGGTATCCCTAGAAAAGTACAATTAGAGGGAATATTAGAATATTCCTTTTGACGATTCCATAGCAAAACTAGCTGTCACATCTATCTATATTGCTCGACCTCAGCCTTGTTGATGATCACTGCTTGATGTTTTATACTTCAATACCACACAAGAGGGGGGGGGGTGATTTGTGTGGTGTCCAATTTTCGAGTACTGTCTCAATAGAAGAACCTGGTTCTTCTTGGTGTTCCAACTTCTACTGGTGCGGAATAATAAATGTAGTAAAGTAAAAATACAGAGATTTTTACGTGGAAAACACCTGGCTCAAAAGGTGAAAAAACCACGACCTACTCCTCAGTAGGATTTTCCCAAACTCTTCACTACAACTCTGAGTCAAACAGCATTTACAAAATAAAATCTTTTGTAAACCTAGGACTAACTCTAATCCCTCTGTAGCAAACTAGCCTCTAGCTAATCGCGACAAGCTTCAAGTTAACTCTAACTTGAACAGTGTGTACCTATTACAATTGATTCTTGACAAAGCTGAAAGATACAATATTAAATCACCTCCTACAACCAACTAGACTCAAAGACAAACAAATGGAACTGGTTCTTCTAGCTGGTCAGTAGCCTTTGTATCTCACAAGGATTCTTTTTGCAAAATTTCTCTGGTAATTTTGCTTTCAGTTCTTTCTTCAATTTTGTCTTTGTGCGAATAATTCTTCAGTAGGAATACTTCAACATTATATAGCTCTAGAAGTTGAGATGTTCTTGTTTAGTTCTAACGCAACTCTTCCTTAGTGGAAGAGTATGTGTTTATCTCAACTTCCTTCCTTTGTTTATGTCCTTGCTGAACTCGAACTCTTACCTCTTATCAATTTGCAACCTTTTCGCAATAGGGGACAACCTCTTAGTTTATGGATAATTCACAGATCATGTTTATCTCCTGTGCATGTAAGGTTCTTGTGACAATTGGTTCGTTCGAGATGTTTGCCCTGATGGACCTGGTTCAATTGGGTAAGCATTTGTCAATCTTCAAAACCATGCAGTGACTTGAGTCAAAAAATTCCCCCTTTTTGAATATTACAAACTCTGTGCTCAACCTTGTATAAACTTCAAACACTTTGTATGATTTTAAGCATTTATCATGGAGAGACCAGGTTCATTAGGTTATAAACATCACAACTTTTTGAAATTATGAAAAAACACATATCTTCCCCCTTTTGGCATCATCGAAAAGTTGCAAAATGATAAATTTACCAGAGTTGTTAACAATTACTCATGGCCATTGAGGCAACTGCAGGTGCAAAACATGATTAGTCATCAAAAGAAACCAATAAATTTAAGCTATCTCAGAAATTGAGACAAGTCAATAACAAACACAACAGAACTCATTGATTAGAACGCAATTGAATCACCATACAAAAAAACTAAAAAAGTCACTACCATGAGCAAAAACAACAAAAAACAGAAACAGAACAAAACCCGAACTGGGCAATGAGGGTTTTTTGGTGGCTCTGGAATTCCTAAGGTTGGGAAGGGGCAGATGAGGTTGGGGTCTTGGCTTGAAGGAGAGAAAGCATTTGTTGAAGAACACCTTCATTTTTCTCCTTCTCCTTGGCTAGTTCAGATCTGAGAGCATCCCGCTCAGCTTTAACCTCATGAAGGCGAGATTTCAATCGAAGGATCTCCGCATCCTTTATCTCTCCTTCCTGCACCAATGACCTAACTTTGCTATTGACTGGCTGCTTCCTAGATGAACCAGGTTCATCCTCAGGAACATTGACAATATAATCACATGTCAGCAAAGTGTTCTTCCTAAAATAATCCTTAGCAGTAGCCATCTCAGTTTTCTTCACAGGAACCTCGAAGTGGGAAAGCACAGCTGTCAGAATAAATCCATAAGGAATAACGTGTGCTTTGGTTCCATTTAAAACTTTGTCCAAGAGATGAATGATGAAAGCTGGCTAGTTAATCTGCTTTCCCCTGTACAGGCACTCCATAAGTGTATGTAACTGGCGATGTGCCTACGCTCTTGTCTTGGTAGCAAAAACTTGATCACAAATTCGAAGAATAGCTTGTTCTGGGGCTTCATTTCACTTTTGAACACTGGCCTGGATTCAAGTTCCTTCTCATTTTCACAAAAGAATCTGGTGATGTTGAGAGCTGAGGCCATTCCATTGAGACCGGGCCATATTTTGCTAGTGTAATCATCATAGCCCTCAGCAGGGATATTCAGAATCTCTCTCAGCTCCGTTGCATCAAATGTGATCTGAATCCCCTTGACTGTGGAGGTTACCCTACCATCCTTCACACTTGCATTGGCCATAAACTCCACCAGCTCATTCCTTGCCAGCCTTCCTTCCAGGTGAAGGACCATGTCCTTCTATCCCTGCACATCCAGCGCATTCATCAAAAAGATCATTCCGGATTCTTTCAGATCTCTCACCAGCTTTCTTTTAAGAATTGTACGCTTTCCAAACATGGTGAGTTTGTCAGATTGCTCGCCAGAGATTTCCTCTTCTCCTCCACTTCATTCTCTTTTTTCTTCTTCTTCTTCTTCTTCAATAACCTTCACTTTCTTGGCCTTGGACATGGTCCTTTTAGCAGTGCTTGAGGGTGTGGCAGACACAGAAGCTGACTTCTTTGAAGATTCCTTAGCCTTCTTGGGTTTGGGTGTCTCAACCACAACTGGAGCCGGCTGCTCCTCATGATGGAATAGGTCCATCGTCTCATCATCAACAATAACAGCCTCAATAGGCTCTCCTACCTTTGCCTTTCCCTTGGCAACTTTCTTTTTCTTGGTCTTTCTCAGAGCCCTTTCTAACTCCTCTTCTCCTTGTCGAACAAAACTTCTTATATCACGAACCTTTGGGGCAGGAGCATCATCAGATATAGACACTTTTCTTTTGTTTGGTGGAATTGGGGTAGTAACCTTCTTTGATTTTGAAGTTCTTTTCCTCGTGGGATTGTAGGACTCCTCCAGCTTCCTCAGCATCTCAGCCAGTGTCTCCTCGATAGATGAACCAAGTTCATCTGTTGATTTTTGTAGGCTCTCTAAACCTGCTGTTTCTTCCCCAGCAACACTCCCCCTAAATTTGTGACTCCTTCTTCATTAATCGCAGGAGCTGGGCCACAAATAGCCAACGTGGCACCGTCCTCCCCAGATCCCCTTACAGAACCTCCTTCTCCCTCTCTCTCAAGATTTTTTCCCAGTTTTCTTTGCCTATCTGGCACTTCTACATCAACAACTGACCCAACCAACACAAACCTGTTTTCAGTAGTAGCAATTTCAGATTCAACTTCAAGATTACCTTGCTCAGAACTGGATGAACCTGGTGCTTCATCCTCATTAGAGGATTTGAAGGATTCACTTGAAGATTCAGACTCATGAACCTCGCTGGCTTTAAGAATTTCCTCCAAGAATCTTTCAAGAGAGCCAGAAACACTGATTGTCTAGCCAAAACATTTACTCTTCGTTCCCTGTGGGCTGGAGTAGGGTTAGGTATGGGTTCAAGAACTGGAGGTTTTGGGGGGATGAAGATTTGTTTGGTGAATGTGAACTGTAAACTGAAGGAGAATTAGGACTGAAAGTTTCTTCCCCATGATTAGGGTTTATGTAGGAAGATGAATCAGGGGGTGGTGAAGACATTGTTATGAATAATTTTGGAAGAGAAGAGACGATCAGTTTTGGTTAGAGAAGAATAAAGAACTTGCTCGACTTAAGATGTTATGAAGAGGGGAAGTAATGATGGCCCTTTTATAAGATGTGGCTATGAATTATACAACGGGCAGAATATTTAATCAAGTGGGAGTCTAATAGATGTAGGAGTGTCATCGATTATACAGTTAAGAAACCCCTAAATCTAGGCTAATTAAGTAGCGATGGGACTTCTTGGAACGAGTTCATTTAGGGATAAGTACAAAGAATTTAAATTGAACCAAATATAGATAGAGTCCTGCTCATGTGTCACTGTAATTAATTCAATAATTGTATGGAGATGAGCACGTACCTTGTCAGTCAGATGAACCAGCAGGGATGAACCAGGTTCATCGTGTTAAAGTCTTTAATTTGCCTAAATTTACAAAGATAGAAAAACATCATTAGCAACCAGGGAACCATATTAATACATGGCAAGAGAGTATGGCAGTAAAGTCATGATACTGAGCAATGATTAGTCTGGTTGATTATCTATGTTAGTGTTTCTAGCCAAAAAAAAATTTTCCAATTTTTTTTTCAATTTTTTTTTTTTTTTCAATTAATCCCTAATTCAAGCCGGTTTCTCTCAAAATGCTCCCTACTTAGTGCTTTAGTAAAGATATCTGTAATTTGTTGGTCAGTAGCACAAAATTCGATTGAGATCATTCCTTTTTCATAGTTATCCCTTAGGAAATGGTGTCTGACATCTATGTGCTTGGTTATTTTATGATGAAGCGGGTTCTTCGTCATACTAATTGCACTAGTGTTGTCACAGAAAATAGGAATGCATCCAACCTCTATACCAAAGTCCATGAGTTGTTGCTTGATCCATAGCAACTGTGCACATCATGAGGCTGCAACCACATATTCATCCTCAACAGTAGACAAGGCTATTGAATTTTGTTTCTTGGAGGCCCAAGACACAAGACAGGAGCCCAAAAAGTGAGCCATGCCTGAAGTACTTTTCCTGTCAAACAGGAAACCTGCATAATCAGCATCAGCATATTCTACAAGGTCGAAATTACTACCTTTAGGATACCAAAGGCACAAATCAGTGGTGCCTTTCAGATATCTCAAAATTCTCTTCACTGCAGTTAGGTGGGACTCCTTTGGATTTGCCTGAAACCTAGCACACAGTCCTACACTGAACACAATATCAGGTCTGCTGGCAGTGAGATATAATAGAGACCCAATCATCCCTCTGTATAGCTTCTGATCAACGGATGAACCAGGTTCATCCACATCTAATTTTGTAGTTGTGGCTATGGGGGTGTCTATTTCCTTTGAGTCTTCCATTTTAAATTTCTTGAGCAATTATTTCACATACTTTTGTTGATGGATTATTGTTCCATTTGAGTTTTGCTTGATTTTCAAGCCTAAGAAAAAGTTTAGCTCACCCATCATACTCATCTCAAACTCACTCCCCATAAGTATAGTAAATTCTTTACTCAATTTTTCAGAAGACGCCCCAAATATGATATCATCCACATATATTTGCATAACCAGGAGTTCTTTACGCTTTTCCTTTAAGAACAAGGTGCTCTCAATTTTACCTCGTTTGTATCCATGTTCTAGCAGGAATTTTGATAGACGCTCATACCATGCTCTTGGTGCTTGTTTGAGACCATAAAGAGCCTTGTCAAGTTTGTATACATGGTCAGGTGACTCCTTGCTTTCAAAACCTGGAGGTTGTTTGACAAATACATCTTCCTTCAGACAACCATTGAGGAAGACACTCTTAACATCCATCTGATGGAGAGTGAATTCCATGTGTGCAGCAAATGCTATAAGAAGTCTGATTGCCTCCAGTCTTGCCACAGGGGCAAAGGTCTCATCATAGTCAATTCCCTCTTCTTGACTGTATCCTTGAACAACCAGTCTAGCCTTGTTTCTTGTAACAGTTCCATCGTCATCGAGCTTGTTCCTGAAGACCCACTTTGTGCCAATCACTGATCTGTCTAGTGGTCTGGGTACCAAGTTCCACACTTGACTTCTTTCAAATTGATTCAGCTCTTGTTTCATGGCATTTACCCAGTCAAAATCCTATAGGGCTTCACCAATGTTCTTTGGTTCAATCAAGGATAGAAAGGCATCAAACGCACACAGATTTTTCAAAGAGGATCTTGTTTTGATCCCAGATGTCAGATATGTTATGATGTTCTCAAGAGGGTGAGAACTCTGATATCTGTGTGGTTTGAGAACCAACTGTTCACTTCTAGATAGTTCCATGATGTCTTGTTGTTGTGGAACAGGATTAGGGCCAAGGTTCACATGTTGAGTTCCCTCTGTCATGTTGCTTGGGGTAGTTGGACCTGGTCCATCACCTGTTCCATCTTCCATATTTTCTTCAATGTTTTCACTGCTTCTCACCAGTCCAAGCTCCTCATCTTCTGGTTCCTGTCTCTCAGCAAGAGTGTTAGTTTCATCAAAGACAACATGTACACTCTCTTCTACACACATAGTTCTTTTATTATACACTTTATAAGCCTTGCTATGTGATGAATATCCCAAGAATACTCCCTCATCACTTCTGGGATCAAATTTTCCTAGGGAATATTTGCCATTATTTTTCACAAAGCACTTGCATCCGAAATACCTAAGGTGGGATATGTTGGTCTTTCTCCCTTTAAGTAATTCATAAGGAGTTTCTCTAACAGAGGCCTGGTCATGCATCTATTTATTATGTAGCATGCAGTGTTTATTGCTTCTGCCTAGAAGCTATGGGGTAGTTTGCTAGAAAGAAGCATGGTTCTTGCCATATCTTCAAGAGTTCTATTTTTTCTTTCAACAACCCCATTTTGCTGTGGGGTTTTAANTCTTACCACCTCTACTCAGAGTTCTCATAGGACCACATAGGTCCATATGAACCAGTTCCAACGTCCTGGTGGTACTGACCATTTTCTTACTTTTGAAAGAAGATCTTACCTGCTTCCCCCTTGCACATGCCTCACAAACTTTGTCTTCCTTGAACTTCATGTTAGGAAGCCCTACCACTAATTTTTTAGAGACTAGTTTGTTTAGCTTATTTAGACTTGCGTGACCAAGTCTTTTGTGCCAAAGGAGGGGATCACTATCTAACACACTTAGGCAAGTGAGTTCATTTTTAGACAGTATGGACAAGTCTATGACATAAATGTTATTCATTCTTTTTCCCTGCAAAACAATCTTGTCAGTAAGCAGGTTAATCACAAAACATTTTGTGGAAGTAAAGGCAACCAGGTTACCTCTGTCACAAAGTTATGACACACTGATCAGGCTATATTTCAAGCCATCTATCAGGTACACATGTTCAATAGAACGTGTGTCATCCTTACCTACCTTACCAACCCCAATAATTTCACCTTTCTTTCCATTTACAAATGAGACATTTCCTCCTTTGAGGCTTTCAACTGAAAGGAACTGTTCCTTGTTCCCTGTCATATGCTTTGAGCAGCCACTATCCAAATACCAAATTTGGCTGCTTCCTCTCACTTGAACCTACAAAAAGAAATCAGGGGTTAGTTTTAAGAACCCAAACTAGTTTGGGTCCTTTTCTATGAGAGAATGGATGAATCAAGCTTTTTCTGGCCCAATTTGGTAGCCAGTTTTTCTTTTTAACAAAACTTTCATTTCTTCGACTGACCTGCTCTTTTGCAGTACACTCAATTTGGTAGTGGCCAGTCTTACCACAGTGGGTGCAGATTTTATTCTCAGGGAGAGTGAGATACTTGCTTTTGGGATCCCACTTGGGCAATTGACTCCCAAAGCCAATCCCTCTCCGGTTGCTACTATGATTCTCTTGAAGCCATATCAAGGCATCAGAGGATTTATTCCATTTACAAGTTCGATCTAATTCATGTTTGACTTTGCCAAGTTCTTCTTTAAGAGTTCTTATCTGTTCATCCTTGGCATACATCTTATCTTTTAGTTTTCCCACATTTTCTTCTAACATGATATGAGAATGATCAACAACCTTTTTACTGGATCCTAGCTTTAGCTTTAAGTTTTCAGATTTTAGTTCTAGAATCTCAGTTTCAAGTGGATGAACCTGGTTCAACAAGACAGTGTTTTTCTTTTCAGATTCACTTACTCTGATTTCCAGGTTCATGCATTTTGATTTTAGCATTTCACATTCTTTAGAGAGTTGTTCCTTCTCTTTGGTTGTTTCTTCGGAATCATCCATGAAATCAAGTAGCAACTCAGAGAGTTTTTCCTTAGATAGGAACTTTATTTTATTTTTAAGATGGGAGATACTTACCTCTGGTTCTTCATGTGATTCCTCATCGGATTCTCCAATTGCCATGAGCGCCTGATCTTCATTCTCACCATCTTCTGATTCTTCATCTGAACTTTCCCCCCAAGCAGCAACCATAACTTTTGTTGTGGTTTTCTTGGGTTGGACCAGTTCCTTCTTTCATATATCTCCTTTTTCCATTCCACTTTCCACTGAGGAAAGTTCTTGATAAGGTGGTCAGTCTTACCACACTTGTAGCATCCCTCGTTGGTTGGCCTTTCTGGAGCTTTTGCTTTGTTGTAATTTCCTCCTCTAGAGATGCCCTTCTTCCTTATGAGAAAGTTTCTGAATTCTTTGGTAATCATGGCCATCTCATCTTCCTCAAGATCTGCTCCCTCAGTGATTCTCAGTGCTAGACTCCTCTCCTTCTTTGGACCACCCATCTTCATTGTCTGCCTTCTAAGTTCATAGGCAGTAAGGTTTTCAATTAGTTCATCTAATCTGAGGGTTGCCATATTTTTGGATTCCTGGATAGCAGTGATTTTGCTTTCCCAGGAGATAGGTAACCCTTGTCAGGATCTTCTCTACCCTGTCCTCTCCAAGAATGACTCTACCAAGAGACTTAAGTTCATTTGTCAAAGTTGTGAACCTTGTGTATATCTCTTGAATTGTCTCTCCTTCTTTCATAGTGAAGTTTTCATACTGTGAGTATAGAAGAGTACCTCTTGATCTTTTTACCTGAGGTGTTCCTTCATGGGCTACTTGCAAGGTATCCCAGATTTCTTTGGCAGTGGTGCAACTTTGGATTCTGCTATACTCGTCTGGACCTAGTCCACACACTAGCCATTTCTTGGCCTTTGCATTCTTCTCCCATTTCTTCAGATCCTCAGCAGTGCAGTCAGCTCTAGTCTTTGGTACATCTACACCTTCAACATTCTTCTTTATGGTAGCTAGATGACCATCAATGACTATGTCCCAGAGTTCATAGTCTTCTCCAATTAGGTGATCCTTCATCCTGTTCTTCCACCAAGAGTAATACTGGCCATTGAAGAGTAGTGGTCTTGCAGTTGATTGACCCTCCCAGTTTCCAGGTGGTACACTCATTTTGATCTTTTCTAAGGTGTTAGCCTTTTCAAGGATAACCTGCTCTGATACCAATTGATGTTTTATACTTCAATACCACACAAGAGGGGGGGGGTGATTTGTGTGGTGTCCAATTTTTGAGTGCTGTCTCAATAGAAGAACCTGGTTCTTCTTGGTGTTCCAACTTCTACTGGTGCGGAATAATAAATGCAGTAAAGTAAAAACACAGAGATTTTTACGTGGAAAACACCTGGCTCAAAAGGTGAAAAAACCACGACCTACTCCTTAGTAGGATTTTCCCAAACTCTTCACTACAACTCTGAGCCAAACAACATTTACAAAATAAACTCTTTTGTAAACCTAGGACTTACTCTAATCCCTTTGTAGCAAACTAGCCTCTAGCTAATCGCGACAAGCTTCAAGTTAACTCTAACTTGAACAATGTGTACCTATTACAATTGCTTCTAGATAAAGCTGAAACATACAATATTAAATCACCTACTACAACCAACTAGACTCAAAGACAAACAAATGGAACTGGTTCTTCTAGCTGGTCAGTAGCCTTTGTGTCGCACAAGGATTTTGCTTGCAAAATTTCTCTGGTAATTTTTCTTTCAGTTCTTGATTCAGTTATGTCTTTGTGCGAATAATTCTTCAGTAGGAATACTTCAACATTATATAGCGCCAGAAGTTGAGATGTTCTTGTTTAGTTCTAATGCAACTCTTCTTTGGTGGAAGAGTTTGTTTTTATCTCAACTTCCTTCCTTTGTTTCTGTCCTTGCTGAACTCGAACTCTTACCTCTTATCAATTTGCAACCTTTCGCATTAGGAGAAAACCTCTTAGTTTATGGATAATTCACAGATCATGTTTATCTCCTGTGCATGTACGGTTCTTGTACCAATTGGTTCGTTCGAGATGTTTGCCCTGATGGACCTGGTTCAACTGGGTAGGCATTTGTCAATCTTCAAAACCATGCAGTGACTTGGGTCAACACTGCTTGACTTCGGCCTTATTGATCACTGCTCGACTTCGCTCTTATTGATCACTGCTCGACCTCGACCTTATTAGTCACTGCTCGACCTCGGTTAGACAACTCAATTCGATTCGTAGGTTACTCATGACAGTTGTCTCCGCATGTCGAATTTCTCTGATTAAATTTTGACCTATACAACTAGTAGTACCATATTTTTTGCATCTCAATCAAAGATAACGAATCGAGAACTAAAAGGCCAACAATCTAATAAGTATGCGATAAGTTAATGAATCAGATTATCTTCCCGTCCAAAGTCCCACCACGTTCCTTGTCTACACCTATTAATTCATTTTAATGCTTGGCTGACTTGTCACATGAGATTTTCTTGAAATGTCATTATAGAATTCACATTATTTGTTTTTATAATTAAAAAAATGGTACTAGTATCTTGGAAATAGAGTAAATTTTATAGATGGTCATTCAATTTTGTGTTCATCACAAAGTCACTTTTCTTCTTTTTGTTACGTAAAAATCATTTAACTTTGAGTTCATTACCCAAAAGTCATTTTTCTTTCTTTTGTTGCAGAAAAAATATTTTACTTTGCTCTATTTATCACAAAAGTCACCTTGGCCAGATTTTATAATACTTTTACTTGAAAAGTCTATTATGTCCTTCACATTAATCCACTCATTTATACAATACCTTCTAAATTATATACTATATAATATATTGTACCTAAGTATTTTACTTATAGCTAAAATAACTTTAAATTATTTTATTTATTACTTTTTTTATATCCATACATTTAATTTTTTTCATGGCACTCAATTTGTTTAATCATATTGAAACATGAACATATTTCAAATATAAAAATGATAAAAAAATCTTTTTTTCTTATATTTACTTAAAATAATAAAAACAAATTGTTTAACGAATGATATTTTTTATAGTTAATAAATTTTTTAAAAATAGTTTCAATGATATTTGTGTTTAATATTATGTTTTTAAAGATTTATCAGTTAATATTATTTATTTGAGTAATCTAATGTGTCATTTTGCTAAATATGTGTATTTTATTTATTAAATTTAATGAGTATGAATTGGCTCATAAATCAACGAGCTTTGATTTTTTAATTTTTATTAATCATGATTAAGAATGTGGACTTGAGATTTGTTCACGATAATGTTACTACAAATTTAATAGTGTTAGTTATATATCTTGTAAATTAATGTTAAGAAAGCATTGAATGTATGAATATATTACATAAATGGAAGGATTTATAGTGTCAAAGACATAATAGACTTTTCAGGTGAAAGATTTGTAATCTGGTCAAAGTGATTATTGTGATAACTAGTGCATAGTAAAATGATTTTTGTGTAACAAAAGAAAGAAAATGACTTTTGAGTAATGAACACAAAGTTGAATGACTTTTACGTAACAAAAATGATTTTTGGGTAATGAACAGAAAGTGAATAATTACCCATAAAATTTATTCCTTAGAAATATGATAGAGGTTATTCTTTTATTTATTTATTTTGGGTTTAATCATTCATTTCGCAACTCGCCAACTTAAAAGTAATTTGAATTTGGTAGGTAAATAAAAGTAGCTGAAGCACTCATGTTGACGAAAGTACTTTCATTCCAAAAGCTTGAACTTAATAGTAGATACCTTTAATTAATAATGAAATTCTTATATTCTCATTCATCACAACACGCTTCTTGATTATTATTATTTAAAAAGAAAGAAAAATACTTACCGGCTACGGTAAGCTTCTGCTACGTGCGGGAACCACATGTCTATTATATGCAGTTTTACCTTACATTTTTACAAGAGTCTGTTTACACAGTTCGAATCCGTGACCTCCTAATCACTTAACAACAACTTTACAGTTATGCCAAGGCTTCCCTCCCATTTTTTGAAGTCCTCTCGTGAAATTCAAACTCTTTGACATGCAAGTTTCAGTTTTAAAAATTGTAATCTGCAAATACACATGTTCAGGAGACAGATAAACTATATAGCAAATAAAAGAGAGAAAACAAACGCATGTCTAGTTTATTATACTAAGATAAAGTCATTATGGATCAACAATTAAAAAATACCGGGGAGAAAGCTGGCTATTAGATGAAGAACTAATACTCTAATAGAAACTGATCAAATAATCGATAAGCTAAGATCAATTAAAATATTTCAACATTGAATTTTTCTCAATTTTTTGCAATCCTTTGTGATGCCTACAAACATAAAAACCAGTGCCTCAGTGGAATGTGTATAATTTTGAGATTTACTTGCATTGAATTAATCTTAACACCTTTACAAACATAAAGGTACGTAATTTCTAAAATGTAGATTAATTAATTAATAGTGTGTGGAATCATGTGATCCATTGAAAGATATCGTTAGCAAATGAAGCTTTTTTCAGGGTGAAAGGGCAAACACAATACCTTCTACACAGACCAATAGTTTGCGTTGTTGGCTTCTTGTGCCCCCAGAAAAATAGGGTGCTTTCTACTGTAAGAACCTTGTATTTTCCATTATTGGTTGATCATTTGGTCCTTGCACTTGGGTTTCTTCACTTTGATGCTGGCTGGCTACATAGATTCACTGCAAGAATGCAGACCGGGAAAGCAACTCTGAGCAATCTTAGGATAGCTACTATGAGGGTCTTATTTGGTATATATTCTTACTCTATGTGCTACGTTCAACGGCGGAATCAGAATTTTCGTTAAGAGGTTTCAAAATATATAAAAGTAAACGTACCATGAAATTAAGGGGAGTCAATACATAGTATATATATACATATTTTTTTTTATCTACCTACACGATATATTTTTCCCACGGCCCTATAAGGTGGCTCCGCCACTGGTTCCGGCTTTCGTTGCGTTAATTTTTATAAAGGACATGATATTCCCCTACATTTTTCAGGGCATTTTATGTTTTCCTTAAAAAATTATTCCACTTGTCAATTAATTCCTTTTAATGTGAGTATCTGCCTAAGATGAAGGTTTCTATGAGTACTCTCCTGTATTAAAGTGAGATTGATCTTGCAGAAGTAACAGTACAGCAAGATACCAAAAGGATTTCACAGAGTTGGTTCTTCAATAAAATTATTTGTCTTATCAAAAGAATTTCTCAGAGTAGGTTCTAGTTATAAATTTAATCGGTGTACAGTAGCCTGGTTGAAGAAATTGCACTGGTCATGATATATTGGCATCAATAAGAGATTTTTGAAGAACTTACAGTTTCATCAAGCAATGTTTTAAGTTTTTATTTTTATTTTTATTTTTAACGGGCTAGGAAAAGGAGTTGAAACTTTTGTGATAATTTTTGGAGGGGAGGGAAATTATATTGCTGTTTATTCAAGTCAATCAGCATGCCTTAACCAAGAAGTGGTTGAGATTTTATTCTGGTTACTTTCCTTAATTGATTAGTTCTGCATCTTTTGTCTAATGGGAGTGGTTAGCTCTTGTTGGACCGTTATGGCCTTTTAGCCATCATTTCCTTCAAGTTTATAGCCTTCAATATGTATATCACTTGTAAACTAGGCTTCCTCGTGGTATACGGTCGAAATCGAGCCTGTCCGATTTTACTATCCGATCGAGACAAGGGAATTGCTTCGAGGGTAGCCTCATAATGAATCAGACTCGAGCTCGAAGATGAGACATCAAGCTTAGAGATCGAAGTGTTCGTTAAGATCGAGGCCAACGACAGTCGAGACCAGGCATGACCAGTTTCAAGTGAAGCATAATAACGGAATGGCGAGATATCCGTAACCGGTCGAAGATTACGGCGGAAATCACGGAATAGATCAAATCAAGAGCGGTTATTGGTACCAATCATGGGATTTACTTTCGTAATCAAGAGTGTACCTTATTTAGGGCTCCTCTATTATGTAAAGAGGAATCCCTTTCATTTGTAATCATCATTATTCACTGATAAAATATATACATTCGCTATTCACTTGCTATTTCACTTACTGTTCATCAGAATTGCTCTATTTTTTATTGTTCTTACTATTTCTACCTCGAGACTGTCTCTAATCGAGGTCGAGACTTTGCTTACATACTTGCTGACTTATTTTATTGTTTAATTCATTTGTTCAATTCCTTTTTTATCAATTGGTACTAAATTAAATCACATATCCTTAAAATTACAATATAAGTTTAATTGTTATCCAAATTTGAGGGTAAACAGTTTGGCGCCTGATAAGTTTTAGTTTAAGTTTCAATAATGACAATATTGTCTTATGTTAAATTTGCAGGACTACAGGATTCGAACTAGCAAAAAGGAAAGAATGAAGATGCTAATAAAGATGCGATTGCTACATAAATGAACTGCAGGATTCGAAATAGCAATAAGGAAAGAATGAAGATGCTGTTTAAGATACGATTGCTACATTAATGGTCAATCAAGAGAAGCCAATTTATTCGACCTCAATCAAAGAAGTTCAGACTGCCAATCAGGGATACTCAATCAAGAAGCTTGCCAGCAAATATTCTCTGTCCAGAAATAAGCTCACTCCAGGCGTAAATGGCTCCTCAATACAAGCTAGTGACAAGGAAAGTCACGATCGAATCTGGGCTCTTCAAGGAGAAAGATTCGAAGAGGCACTCCTTGGGTAAAATCCCTTTGAAAAGATCTTGTGCCTCTAATTTCGTCAAAGACTCAACAACTCTTTTCTCTCCTATAAGAAGGCTGATACTCTCAAGAAGAAGGATTGTGCAACTACACACATTGTATTCTAAGTCTATCTACTTCTTAGCCTAAACACTGTAATCCTTAGTTATCAGTGTCTCAAAAGATAGGAAGATCTAGAACACAAAAGAGAGTTTTGAAAAATACTCAGAACTCATTGTTGATACTTTTCGTTGGTAGTGAACGAGTTAAAACCAACTGTACTGTAACACTTTCAAAGATCTTAAGGGAACCCTTGTGACCCATGGAAAAATGGATGTAAGTACCACAACAGTACCGAACCAGTATAAAATTATTGTGTGTTATTTACTTTTCGTTACTGCTTACTTTCATTCTGCACTGTGGTTAGTCAACTAATACTTCTGTTAGTCGACTAATTTTTAAACATCCAACAATTCCCCCCCCCCCCCTCTTGTACTTTCAGCGCCCACCGTGGGGCTAAGAATAATAGTGATTGTTCAGTGCTAATTATGATAATACACACTATTTTACGCTTGTTCTTGTCAAGTATCTTTGTTTTCAGGTTAAAACATGTCAAACTCACAAAATGCATCCACACACGGTGACAATGGCCTCGGATTTTATGGGGAAAATGATAAATGTGATTGCTCCAAGAGCCGAGGTGCCATTGCCTAATCTCAGAGGAGCATCGATTGCCAACCCAGTCGATGTCAGTTCGCACGTTACTTTTAATGCGTACCTAGGTGCAGACCTTGAAAAGAGTGTACGCAGAGAAGGCTGATCTGGTGGCCAAGGTACACATAGCAGAGGAGATGGAGGGGTCAGTCTCCAAGTGATATTCGAGATGCTTCAGGCTCAGCAAGCCGCTATTGCTTAGTTACAAAATCAACATAGAGCTCTGATTAGGGTCGAGCCGGAAATCACTCGCCGTACCGAGCAAGTGCTGGAAAGGTCAAATGGTAACGAATTGGGGGACTAATCGTGCGATAATGAAAATGCTCGAGGAGCTCACCAAAAGAATTGATTCAGGAGAGAAGAAAATCGAAGCTAATGATAAAAAAAAATGGAAACATACAACTCTCGAGTTGATCAGATACCGGGGGCACGACCAATCTTGAAAGAATTGATTCGAAGAAGTTTGTACAAAAGTCGTTTCCTCCGAGTGCGGCTCCGAAACTCATCCCAAAAAAGTTTCGTATGATGGAAATAATAAATATAATGGGACCACCGATCCCAAAGAGCATGTCACCTCCTACACATGCGCCATCAAGGGTAACGATTTGGAAGATGATGAGATCAAATCTGTGTTGTTGAAAAAGTTCGAAGAGACCCTTTCGAGGGGAGCAATGATTTGGTACCACAACCTACCTCCAAATTCCATCGACTCATTTGCCATATTAGCAGATTCTTTTGTAAAGGCGCACTCTGGGACCATAAAGGTTGCAACAAGGAAATCGGACCTTTTCAAGGTAAGACAGAGGGATAATGAAATGCTGAGGGAATTTGTATCCCGATTTCAAATGGAACGCATGGAGTTTCCACTGGTCATAGATGATTGGGTTGTTCAGGATTTCACTCAGGGGTTGAACGGAGTTCGATAGCATCACGTCAGTTGAAACAAAATTTGATCGAGTATCCGGCTGTAACTTGGGCAGATGTAAACAATCGATATTAATCAAAGATCAGGGTCGAAGACGATCAACTCGGAGCTCCCTCCGGTTCGGTGCATCCAAACAGGTCAGCAACTAAAAATCAAAGGGACTTCGACAGTGAATCAAGGTCGAACAAAGACCGATATCAACCGTACACCGCGGATCAAAGGAACAGTGGTCCAGGACACAATCCCACCCAGAACGATCAAAGAAGTGATTGTGGATAGAATTCTCGGGGACTCATGAGCAAACGTGGTTTCGACAAATATGCTGATCCCACAGAAGCACCCCGATTATCGAAATATAATTTTAGCATCCATGCATTAGGAGTTGTATCGGCAATCAGAAGGATAAAAAATACTAGGTGGTCCAGACCCATACAGACATATCCTTCCCAAAGAAACCCCAATTGGATGTGTAAATACCATGGCACGCAATGTCACGAGACTGAGGATTGCAGGCAATTAAGGGAGGAGGTAGCCCGTCTATTCAACGAGGGCCATCTTTGAGAGTTCCTCAGCAATTGAGACAAGAATTATTTTAGAGAAAGGGGCGCCAACAAGAAAAATGAACAGGAGGAGTCGCAACACGTCATTAATATGATCGTCGGTGGGGTCAAAATTCCGTAAGGACCCATGTTCAAACGCACTAAGGTATCAATCACAAGGGAAAAATGAACCTGAGATTATGTTCCATAAGGCACCGTGTCATTCAACGATGAAGAAGCAGAAGGAATTTCTCAGCCCCACAATGGCACTCTGGTAGTTTCTATCTTATTAATTAAAGTTCAAGTTAAGTGTATTTTAGTGAATACAGGTAGCTCGGCAAATATCATCTGATCGAGGGTTGTGTAGCAGCTCGGCCTATAAGATCAAATCTTGCATGCATCTCGGGTCTTAAACGACTTAAATATGGCCAGTGAGACAACTAAAGGAGAGATTATCCTATCGGTGAACGTGGTTGGAACCATTCAAGATACCAAGTTGCACGTAATTGATTGCAACATAAGGTACAATTCCCTACTCGGAAGACCTTGAATCCACAACATGAGGGCAGTCCCTTCGACTCTCCACCAAATGATGAAACTCCCGATGTCGGACGGTGTAAAAACAATGTACGGGGAGCAGCATGCTGCAAAAGAAATATTTGCGGTCGATGAGGTAATACCGATATCGACACTATTGACATTAAAAGGCTCGAGCATCAAAGGTAAATAGGAAGCCAAATAGTAATCACCGCCGCCAGCCTCGACCGAATCGGAGAAGCAGGAAATAGAAGAAGAGGAGGAAGATTTTTTGACTCCTCGAACCTTTGTTGTTCCCGAAGATTCCGACGCTACAAAATCGACGGTCGAAGAGATGGAGCATGTTATATTGATCGAGTACCTGCCCGAGAGAAAAGTATACCTGGGAACGGGGTTAACCCCCGAACTCAGTAAACAGCTTATTCAATTTCTTATTGATGACATAGATTGTTTTTCTTGGTCCTATTTAGACATGACAAAGATCCCATCGGAGATAACAACACATCGACTCTGTCTATACCCAAATTTCAGACCGATGAAACAAAAGAGAAGGCCTAAGTCCGAGGTAAAGCACGCATTCATAAGGGATGAGGTAACTAAGCTTCTCAAAATAGGGTCCATTCGGGAAGTAAAATATCCTAGATGTTAGACAATGTAGTCGTAGTCCCTAAGAAAGGCAACAAACTTAGGATGTGTGTAGATTATAAAGATTTGAACAAGGGATGTCCCAAAGATTCTTTTCCATTGCCTAACATTCATCGCATGATCGATGCCACGGCCAGCCACAAGATCCTCAGTTCTCTCGATGCCTATTCCGGATTCAAATGAACCCGGAAGACCAAGAAAAGACTTCATTTATTACCAAGTATGGAACATATTGCTATAATGTCATGACATTCGGGCTAAAAAACGCAGGAGTTACCTACCAATGCCTGGTAAAAAAATGTTTGAAGAACAATAGGTAAGTCGATGGAAGTATATATCGATGCCTATCTAGTTAAATCCCTGCACGCAGAGGACCATTTGACACATTTTCAGGAAACATTCAAGATACTAAGGAAATACAACATGAAGCTCAACCCCGAGAAATATGATTTAGGGGTCAGTTCGGGCAAGTTCCTTGGATTTATGGTGTCGAATCGGGGAATCGAGATCAACCCCGATAAAATCAAGGCTATCAAAGACATCACCGTCGTGGACAGCGTAAAAGCCGTGCAAAGGCTGACGGGGCAGATAACTGCTTTAGGCCGATCCATATCAAGGTCGTCGGGTCGGAGCCACAGATTCTTCTCTTTACTCAAAAAGAAGAACGATTTTTCCTGGACCCCAGAATGTCAACAGAGTTAGAGGAATTAAAGCAATACCTCTCAAGCTTCTTCACACTCCAAAGGCAGATAAGAAACTCTACTTGTACTTGGCAGTTTCAGAGATCACGGTAAGTGGTGTCCTGGTTCGAGAAGAGCAAGGTATGCAGTTTCCTGTTTATTATGTAAGTCGAACTCTAGGAGAAGCAGAAACTAGATATTCACACTTAGAGAAACTGGAAGTTGCACTAATAAGCACCTTAAGAAAGTTAAAACTATATTTTCAATGTCACCCCATATGTGTATTAACCACTTATTTGCTTCGTAATTTTTAGCACAAGCCCGAATTGTCGGGTCGATTGGCCAAATGGGCCGTCGAACTCAGTGAGTACGATATCGAGTATCAACCCTGAATGGTCATCAAGTTTCAAATTTTAGCAGACCTCGTGGCTGATTTCACACCGATCCTCGTGCCCGAAGTTGAAAAAGAACTCTTATTAAAATCGGGTACATCATCGGGGGTATTAACCCTTTTTACAGACGGCGCTTCGAATGTGAAGGGGTCCGGGCTAGGCATCGTTCTGAAGCCGCCCACGGGTAACACTATTAGACAATCCATCAAATCTTCTAGGTTGACTAACAATGAGGCCGAGTACGAGGCTATGATTGCAGGTATCGAACTAGCTAAAAGCTTGGGAGTAGAAGTTATTGAAGCCAAATGCGACTCTTTGCTGGTAGTAAACAAAGTAAACAAAACCTTCAAGGTTTGAAAGTATAGAATGAAAAGGTATTTGGACAAGCTGCAGGTAACCTAACACCGATTTAAAGAATGGACCTTACAATACGTACCTCGAGAACAAAACAGTGAAGCCGATACACTTGCAAATTTGGGGTCATCAGTCGAGGAGGACGAAATCAGCTCAGTGACTGTCGTTCAACTATCAAGATCTGTGATCGAAGAAGGTCACACAGAGACAAAATCTACAAGCTTAACATGGGATTGGAGGAATAAATATATTGAATACTTGAAAAATGGAAAGCTCCCATCGGACCCTAAAGATTCGAGGTCCCTACGAACCAAAGTTGCTTGATTCGCATTGGCTGAAGATGGAACATTATACAGAAGGAAATTTGACGGGCCATTAGCAGTATGTTTGGGACCAGGTGACACCAATTATGTTCTATGAGAGGTCCATGAAGGGACTTGTGGGAACCACTCTGGTGCCGAACCGTTGATTCGCAAAATCATCAGAGTAGGATACCATTAGGATAGTATGGAAAAAGACACCAAGGAGTTCGTTCAAAAGTGTGATATATGCCAAAGGTATGCACCGATGATCCACCATCCTGGAGAACAACTTCATTCGATCATATCCCCATGGCCATTCATGAAATGAGGGATGGATATCGTCGGCCCTCTGCCATCGGCCCCAGGTAAAGCTAATTTTATTTTATTTATGGCTGACTATTTCTCTAAATGGGTTGAAGAACATGCTCTCGAGAAAGTCAGAGAGAAAGAAGTTATAGACTTCATCTGGGATCACGTCGTGTGCCGATTCGGGGTACCCGCCGAGATAGTGTGCGATAATGGAAAATAATTTATTGGCATCAAAGTAGCGAAGTTCTTCAAAGATCATAAAATAAAAAGATTATTATCAACGCCGGATCATCCTAGTGGGAACATACAGGATGAATCGACGAACAAGACCATCATTCAAAACCTAAAGAAAAGGTTGAACGACGCTAAGGGGAAATAGAGAGAAATTCTTCTCGAAGTCAGTTGGGCATATCGAACAACATCGAAGTCCAATACGGGGGCAACCCCGTTCTACTTGTATATGGCTCCGAAACCTTGATTACATTCGAAGTCGAGGAACCCATCGCCAGATTTTGATATACAACAGAAGAATCAAATCACGAGGCTATGAATGCCTTGAATTATTGGATGAAAAATGAGAAGTCACACTCGTTCGAATGACTGCACAAAAACAACAAATCGAGAGATACTACAATAGAAGAACCAACCTTCGGCACTTGAGATCCTACCGAAGGGAAACTCGGCCCAAATTGGGAAGGACCCTATCAAGTCCTCGATATCGTTGGAAAAGGATCTTATAAGCTGGGCACGATGGACGGCGAACAACTAGCAAATAATTGGAACATATCACTTCTGAAACGATATTATTTCTAAGGTATGAATCTCTCCTTTTTTCATTTATATTCGATACTAACTTGTTGCAGGTGTTCGATCAAAGACATCGATACCTCATGTTTTAAATCACGCATTCCACTCTTTTCCCCTTAGATCGGTTTTTGTCCCAAATGGGTTTTTCCGACGAGGTTTTTAACGAGGCAACAATTATATGTGCTACCTGGGGACAATTCAACAGTATCCAAGGTTTCTTTACAATCAACCTCAAATACTGAGGAAATCACCCTCAGATGTTATGTTTTTAAGGAAGATAGTTCATGTCAACATGGTTTTGATAGGAATACTTTGTCATGGGCCAAATGATCGATATGAACCGTGTCCATATAGATTAGTCGAGCCCCTAATGGCAAAACATGTACGCATGTATAAATTATTCAGAAAAGCATTCTTTTCTTATCAAATATCTTGTGTCTCAAAGAAATTTTATGCTATACAAGCTCCATACTTATGATTTTGGCTCAAGGGCCAAGTACAAATATAATTTGAACACTCGGGGACTGCCGTCAACAATCAACATGTTCGAATTATCTAAACTCGAATCCATAAGACCTCAAAGAGGCACCCCTCGATTTACATGCCAAGGCTATCATTCTCGGGGACTAACTCTTCGAACAAGTTCGAAGTGTTGTGGGTAAATAAGCCCAAGAGGAATAGCCAAAGGCTACGGACAAACAAACGCGGTTCGGAGACGTCTGAATCCAAAAATAAAAACAGGCCTTCGAATTCATAGAAAATCGTTTGATAAAGGCTATCCTCGGCAAGATAATCAAAAGGGGCTTCGATAAAATCAGCCTAAAAAACCCTTAAGAGGTATCAAATTATCCTAACACAAACATGCTAAGGCACAAAAAAGCAAAGGGATTCTGATCAACATTAAAACCTCAAAAAACCCAATGGGTAAAAAATACATGCTACGGCCTGAGAAATTTTTACTAAGTTTTAAGCCAAATAAGGGAAAAAATAACCATCCTTTAGAGGCCATATCGGCCCAATTTAAAAGAGCCTAAAGTTCAATACACTTTGAGTTCGAGATCGTGTTCTCACTCAATTTGTACCTAAGGATTCCACTATTCTAAGCTCGAATAAAAACTCGCTCGACTACGGCTCGAGGATTCATCATTACCCGATACAAACCTTAAGGCGTTAGTTGCTGTAAGTTCGAACCTTACTCGAAATCGACTATAAAAAAGTGCTATCGTGACTTTGATCACGCCACCCAAACCTAAGGGTTTTTCTGCTCTAAGTTCGAGAAAATACTCCTCCGCTCTCGGATCCACTCGAGGAGTCATCGTTATCAGAGAGTAAAGATTTGGCCTCGTCCTCCAGAACCTTCGCATTCTTGATATCGGTGGTGAGGTCAAAACCACGAGCATGTACCTCTTCAAGAATCTCTCTCCGAGACTGGCGCTTAGCGTGTTCGGAAATGAAGGATAATCTGAGTGTTAGCGGCTTCAGCATCGGCTCGGTAGACGGCCACAACCGCCTCTACCTCAGATGTGCCCTTTGCAAGCTCATCGGCTAACCGAGTCTTGAGCTTTTCAATTTTCTTGGCTCGGGCTAAGCTCTCCTCCTTCACACTTTCGAGTTTACGCTCAATCGAAGAAAATTGGGCTCGAACCGTATCTTTCTCCGAGGCGAGACGGTCCATGTGCAGCTTCCATCCCAAAGTCTCTGCCTCTTTCATCTTAGCCTCCTCGCGAAGGTGCTCAATATTTTTGGCCTTCTGTTGAACCTCTAGAATCTAAGTGTTAGTCACCAATATCAAGTTAATATGTCAAGCTCCCCAAAATTTATGTTACCCTCTCGATGAGATCGATCTGATCTTTGTGAGCTCTTGCCAATTCGGCTCGAAGGTCCTTGATCTCCTTTTCTTTTTGCACATAAAGCAGTTTGAGGGCGTCTCTCCCCCGTCAGCCTTTTGAGATCGGCCTCACACCGGGTCAGCTCAGCTCGGGATTTGGAAAATTCTTCTCGATGGAGCGCCGTAGCCTATACAGAAAGGGAGGAAATCAGACATAAGGAAATAAAAGAAACGCAAACATGATAACGGGGGCTAAAATTTACTTGGTTCCGGAGCTGCTGAGCCTCATCAAAAATGATTGTTGCATCCAGATCGGGAACGTCGTCGACCCCCGTGAAGTATCCATGGAATATGTCATCCCCTTCGTGGGCCTTTCCCGCACCAGGGGTCCCCATCTTCTAAGCCTCACAGAATTGGCCTTCAGAAAATGTGGGGCCGGGTGGCGAATCATCAATATTGATCTCCCCAAGCGAGTCACTTGGGGCACTCTCTCCTTTTTGAAGAGCCTCAGAACTGGACCCTTCAGGGACGCACGCCAATTTTTCATCACGACGGGAGACATCATCAGTACCCAATGGCTCGGGCACTTTGCTCGGACCATCTTCCGAGATCTCTCTGGTTCAAAGATGAGCCTTCTCGACCATCAACGGCTCGACTATTTTTGGAGCTTCCAAGCTTCCCCTATGTCGAGCCACCAGTACACAGTTGACATCTTCTCCCTTCTCTTCTTCCTCTCGTAGTTTTTGGGCTATGTCAGCAGGCAGAGCGACGGTGTCATTCTCTGGCTTATACTTAGCCGGTTTCAGGACCTCCTCTGCCTGATACTTCAGAAGGCGAGGCCCTTCTCCTCTTCTTATACTTAGCCGGTTTCAGGACCTCCTCTTACATAGGTGGAGGTGGCCTCATGAAGGTTTTGTCTCCAAGGCCTGTATGGGAGTAAATCAAGTAAAAATAAAGCATTTCACTAGAAGGAATCAAACACAGACAGAGAAACTTACCATGATTTTTGGCCTCCCATCGGCCCTCGGCCAAATCACGAGTATAGTGATTGATAGAAACTTAGGGTCCACCAAACTGTATAGAGAACCTGATTCTCTATCAGTTCCTACTGAACACACACAAAGAGATAAGTAGATGAAACAATAGAGTTTTACGTAGAAAACTCCTTGCTCACAAGATTAAAAACCATGACCTACACTCGTAGGATTTCAACTTCACTAACTGAGCAACTTTTAGATTACAACCTATTGTAACCTAGGAATTAAACTCTTAATCCCTCACTCACTTGTAATAACTCTATTCCAAAGTTCACAACTCGACTAACTCTAGCCAAGATACAAACACAAGGTTTATGGTTTTACAATTTGTTTCCTACATAATGCTTCTAGCTAAACTAAGTAGGAATTACAAGTAAATCACACTAACAAAGGTACAACACAACTAGGGACATATAATAATAAAATGCTGGAAACTGATCCTTCGTTATGTTATTATTTGTTCTTGAAGCGTGGAAATCACTTACAAGTAGGCAATACACTTGAGAGAAAGCTTAATTAATTCTGGAATGTGCAAGCGTGTGTTTTCCTCATTTGCTTCATGTTAATAATACCCAAGTGATGTCACTTGAATGATGCAACAATATCCAGTACAAGGAATTTCCCATAAAGTGACTGCTGCACTGTTTGCACTGTTGCGTATGTGCAGAGAAACAGTTGCAACGACTTTACAGCTGTGGGTGGTCGACAGGTACAGTCAACAAGGGAACTGATGTCCGTCTGTTTCCTCTGTTGTTTCTTTGATTCTGAATGTTGGAACATTCCCCAGTCTTGAGACTTGTTGTTCTTGAGCACTTTGAGGATGTGAAACGGGTTCCCCATATGGTTCTTGTTATTAAGTTTGTTAGATCATCAAAACATAACATGACACATAACCTATCGATTTCTCCCTTTTTGTTAATGAAGAAATTGTAATTGAAGTTCCCCCTAAGAACCAGAGTACCATAAAATATTTCCTGTATTCCCCCTGAACTTGTTCCCTCTCAATTAATTTCCCTCCTTTTGGCATCATAAAAAGATTATTGACAAGTAATAATCAAAAAGAAGTCTAGCATGGTTAACTCATGCCACATGTGTGCATACAAACATGGCTAAAAACATAGCTTAAAAGTATAGCATACAAAGTAAAAAGGAAGGGATACTCGTAAATTATTCATAAAGTGGAGCAGAATTAGCAGTACCATCACAACCATTCACAAAATAAAACAACATAAAAAGTACCAGCCACTAAACACTGCAAAATAAAAGGACCAAAACAGAGGACATAGAATTCGAACTGGACACTGGGATTTAAGGAGCACTGGAGTGGGGAGGCATAGATTAAGAGGTAAGGGTTCTAAGGAGGATATCCATTCAAGCATTTGCTGTCACTTGCTCGTTAAGCATCCCCTCCTTCAGGTCATCGACCTATTTTTTGAGATCAGCATTTTCCTTGGTCATACGGGCAACTTTTGCCCGTATGAACTTGTAAGTGAAGTTTCCCCTAAGAACCAACGTACCACAAAATATTTCCTGTATTCCCGCTGAAATTGTTCCCTCTCAATTAATTTCCCCCCCTTTTGGCATCGTAAAAAGATTATTGACAAGTAATAAGCAAAAAGAAGTCTAGCATGGTTAATTCATGCCACATGTGTGCATACAAACATGGCTAAAAACATAGCTTAAAAGTATAGCATATATAGTAAAAAGGACGGGATACTCATATATTATTCATAAAGTGGAGCAGAATTAGCAGTACCATCACAACCATTCACAAAATAAAACAACTTAAAAAGTACCAGCCACTAAACACCGCAAAATAAAAGGACCAAAACAGAGGACATACAATTTGAACTGGACACTGGGATTTAAGGAGCACTGGAGTGGGGAGGCAGAGATGAAGATTCAAGGGTTCTAAGGAGGATATCTATTCAAGCATTTGCTGGCACTTTCTCGTTAAGCATCCCCTCCTTCAGGTCATCGACCTATTTTCTGAGATCAACATTTTCCTTGGTGATACGGGCAACTTTTGCCCCTTGTGTACTGCTGAAACCAGGTGCCTCCTGGTCCTGACTAAGTCGTCCCTCAAGAATAACATTTCGTGCCTTCAACTTCCTTATCTATTCATTGGCAATATTCTGAGCCTCAATCAGTTGAGAGATAATGGAATTACTGCCATCCCTTCTTTTCTTATCAATGCACTCACACTCTTCTAAGGTGGTCTTGGAGAAGGTTTGCTTGCGAGTACCCACTGTAGCTTTTCTCAAAAAGACTTTGAAGAAGTTAAATACCTTAGTGAGCCCATAGGGCAACTCATGATTACCATCCTTAAAATCTTCCACTTTTTTCATGTGCTCAATCATGATACTCGGCAGATTGATAGTGGAGTAGGCATCCAGTGCTTCCATGAGGAACATGTCTCCTCGTAACGTAATGGAACTCCTTCCTGCGTGTGGGATAAAAACCTTGTTCACCATCTCAAACAACAGTTGGTAAACTGGAAGGAGGGCCTTCTTGTGTACCTGTTCCCCTTACTGTACTGCATCATCCTTCAAAATGGCATTTCTGAAGTTTGGAGAATAAGTCTCCTCAATTAATGATATGCCTCCAATAGGCACTCCCAGAATTGTTCCTAAGACAACCTCATCCATCACAAAGTCAATACCATTCACCTTTAGGTAGATGTTTTCATCTTTCACCATGAACATGCCAGTATAGAAACTATAGGGCTCTCATTGGTAAACAAATATTTTCATTGTTGAAATTCACAGATATCAACCAGTTGGCGCATCCCTGTCAGGTCAAGAATATCAGGAGCAAATGTTCTACCCCACAGCACCTTCTGTTTCCTCAGATTTTCTCTCCCTTCATCCTTGGCTACACCCACCTTGTACTTCTTGGAGGAACCTGGTTCCTCATTGACACCATCCTTCCTTTTCACAGACTTTCTCACAAATTTCCTTTTCTCTATAGATTTCTCAGACAATTTTATCAGACACTTTTTCACCAGACACCTTCTCAGCAGACTCTTCTACCTCAAAAATTGCTAACTTCCATAATTTTCTTAAATGACTCTCTCCTAGGTCTTGGAACTATATGTTTCTTAGAGGACTTACGAGTTAAGGAACCATGTTCCTTATTCACCTCTTCATCAACATCAACAACAAGTGCTGGAGGCACTACCTTTTCATTCACCAGTTCCGCTTTTCACTAACCTCCTCATTTTCTTCTCTTTTTTACTTTTCTTCAGAACAAACTCAAGGGCCTCCCTCTTTTGCAACCTAGTAGTGGGTCGTTTAAGAGTAGGTGCATTGAGAACTCCTTTTCCACTTTGAGCAGCAATGAAGCGTGCTATATGCATATTATCATAGTATTCCTCACTATTTTCCTCTTTAGATAGAGATCTCATCTCAGGAATGACAAGGTTTGGCTCAACATCAAGGTGAGGTGAAGGAGAAGGATCAGTACTGACCTGGGGATATTTTGTAGAGAAATGAGTTTCGTCCCAAGTAGGATCATAGGGAACATGTCCCTCATTAGTTTCCCCAGTAGTACTCAGGTGCTAGAATTTCAAGAGGCACCAGTTCCCTACTCTCTTTCGGATGACCTTCACCGTCCCCCTGACACCCAACCGTCTCATTAACCTCCTCACAACCACCAATCAAAACTCCCTTAGCAGCTATTAACAACATATTTTCTATGGCTTCTTGTTCATTTAACCCCAAAGTAGATTCAGGAGAAATATTACCTGTAGGGTTGGCAACATTCAAATCAAGTCTTGGTGCTGATTCTTTACCATTACGAACCACACTCTGTTGAGCCTCAGAGCTCTCTTCAACTTGCAAACTAGAGACTTCTTGATTTTCTTCTCCCTCTACTATGTCGCCCTCAACCATTGTTTTTGGCGGGGTAGAAGGAGAGGTTACAACCACAATACTCTTTGGGTTCGGAGTGTTGCGACTCCAATGAGAACCAGAGCTCGATTGGGTTGGAGAAGAAGTAGAGGCTGGTTGGAAATCTTGTGTATGGTTTGGACTGGGTGGCATAAGGGACTTAGACTCTATCTCCCGTGCTTCGCGAGATGAAGACACACTAAGGACTACACTGGGAACATTTGAGGCTTCTAGATTCTCAAACATGGTAGAGATTTGAAGTGAGAGCTTAAGGAAAAAGAAGTAATTGGTTGTTGACAGAAAAAGGGAAATTTTGTCTTTTGATGAGAACAATGATGAAAGAGACAACATTTTAGTTTATTTAATGAGGGTGAGGGACGGGTTAGGAATTGGTAATGAGTTTCTGGGTAGACAGATTATTTAATAACGGGTATGCTGTTTGGATTCTAAAGAAAGGGAGAAAGAGAAACTGACATTTTAATGACGTGGAACTTTCTTCGCCGTTAAAAAAGTTGTGTATGAGAGTACAAAAGGAAATACTAACCTGTGTCAAAGGACCAGGTTCCCTGACAAGTTTTGTAAATGTGAGCCTCATCCTTTTACCAAAATTCAATACCACTAGCTTCTTGTATGCTCTATAATTGCCATGCGTGTCTACCTATAACGGTATATAAATGGTTAGAACTTGCTAGAAAATACTTTTTAGCTATTTTATCTGTTCATTTCTTTCATAGCCAATCATTGAGGAACCATGTGCTCAATTTAAGTTTATCAACCCAAGTGCCAATCAATTCTTTATCAAAGTGCTCTCTGCTTAGTGCTTTGGTGAAGATATCTACAATTTGGTCTTTTGTGTTGCAAAACTTCATGCAAATAATCCCGTTTTCAACATTATCTCTGAGAAAATGATGTCGCACATCAATGTGCTTTGTTCTCTTATGCTGAGATAAATGCTTTGACATCTTGAGAGCACTGGTGTTATCACACAGTAATGGTACACAATCAGAAAATACACCAAAGTCCTCAAACTGCTGCTTGATCCACAATAATTTAGCATAGCAAGAAGCAGCTGCCACATACTAGCTTCTGCGGTTGAAAGAGCCACTAAGTTTTATTTTCTTGTACCCCATGAAATTAGACACGATCCCAAAAAATGTTCCATGCTAGAAGTACTTTTTCTATCCACCAGATAACCAACATAATCAGCGTCAGCATACCCAATCAATTCAAAATTGTCTCCTAAAGGGTAGTAGTGAACCAGGTCTTGTGTTCCTTTGAGATATCTCAGAATTCTCTTGGTGGACTTCAGATGAGATTCCTTTGGATTAGATTGGAACCTAGCGCATAATCCTACGCTGAATACGATATTTGGTCTCCTTACTGTGTGATACAAGATTGACCCAATGATATCTCTGTACATGGTCTCGTTTATAGGAGAACCAGGTTCATACATGTCTATACGAGTGGCAGTGGCAATAGGAGTATCAATGATATTTGACCTTTCCATCTCAAATCTCTTTAGAAGCTCTTTTATATACTTCTGCTTAGGAGTTTTCTTAACTTGCAGACCCAAGAAGAAACTTTATTCCCCCATAATGCTCATTTCAAACTCACTATCCATGAGCCTTGCAAACTCTTCACACAGAGAATTATTTGTTGCACCAGAGATGTTGTCGTCGACATAGACTTGCACAATGAGCCTTGTCAAGCACGAGGAGCCTGCTTTAGCCCATATAAAGCCTTTTCAAGTTTGAATACATGCTTAGGATGCTCATGAAATTCGAAGTCGGGTGGTTGTTTGACAAAGACTTATTTTTTTAGATATCCATTCAGAAATACACTTTTGACATCCATTTTATACAATTCGAATTCCATATGAGATGCAAAGGCAATGAGGATTCTGATGGCTTCCATTCGAGCAACTGGAGAAAAAGTTTCATCATTGTCAATCCATTCTTCTTGATTGTAGCCTTGAACTACTAACCTTGCCTTGTTCCTTGTTGTGTTTCCAAACTCATCAAGTTTGTTTCTGAATACCCACCTAGTTCTGATAACAGTTCTTTAAGCAGGTTGAGGAACCAGGTGCCATATATTGTTCCTCTTAAATTGATGGAGTTCATCTTGCATAGTAGTAGTCCAATTAGCATATTTCATGCTTCCTTGATATTTTTTGGCTCAAATTGTGAGAGAACGACTGAGAAGGCGAGTGGGTTTCTTGATGTTGATCTAGTTTGAATCCCTGAGTCAAGAGGAGTGATCACATTTTGAAGAGGGTGTGAACTTTTGTGCTTCCAGTTGGACACCTGAATCTCATTTTGAGAAGATCTAGGTTCTTCTAAATATGATGCATTATTGACATGAGTCCCGCTTCTCAGCTCAGCATCTGGGGTTCCTTGCATAACATCAACAACTCTATTTTCAGCTTCAACTGTTGTGATTGAGGTACCAGGTTCCTCTATATCATTTGGAGATACAGCTGCACCATCTTCGTTTGATTCCTTGACGTGACTCATCATGTCAGCCTTTCCATTTTCCATATTAGTGACTTCACCAGGAACTGTTGACTGCTCTCTTTCTTGGTCAATCTTATCTTGTGAATCTTTCTCACATAGGTGGTGTGATTCATCAAAGACCATATTTATGCTTTCCTCAACACATTGAGTTCTTTTATTGTAGACCTTGTAGGATTTGCTTTGTGATGAATAACCAAGAAAGATTCCTTCATCACTTTTGGCATCAAATTTTCCAAGTGCTTCCTTACCATTATTGAGGACAAAACATTTGCAGCCAGATGTCCTTAAATGTGTTAGCTTGGGTTTCCTCCTGTTCAGCAGTTCATACAGGTTTTGTTCAGGAGGGACCTGATCATGCACCTGTCCACCAAGTAGCATGCAGTGTTAACTGGTTCTACCCAGAAACTTTTCGCAATGCCACTGTCAATCAATATTGTCCTTTCCATGTCTTCAAGAGTCTTATTTTTACTCTCCACAATACCATTTTGTTGAGGTGTTCTTGGAGCTAAAAAATTATGACTTATGCCATTTTCAATACAGAATTCGTTGAATTTTGCATTATCAAACACTGTGCCGTGATCAGAGGTCACGACCCCAAAATCCCAAGCCGGCTGTGATGGCGCCTAACATGGAACTAGGCTAGCCAACCCTTACAGACTATCATAATGTTCATATTTTCCGAAAACTAGAAGATTTAAAACAGCAAAATGAGATAAACAATTTATACACTTTCCCAAAACCTGGAGTCAACTATCATGAGCATCTATGACTGTAAATACAATGTACAATAAAGTGACTTGCTACTACAAAAGTCTGAAGTACGAAAGACAAAAACTATGAACTGAGGAAAGGAAAGGAGGTGAGTTGGGAACGCTGAGCAGCTATCTCGATCCTCGATCAAACTCCAAGCACGTCCGAAAATCAACTAGTGAGATGGTCCGGTACCTAGATCTGCACACATAGGTGTAGGGAGTAATGTGAGTACGCCAACTCAGTAAGTAATCAAAGTAACTAAAAACTTGAGTTTAGTGACGAGCATTTATAAATCATGTAAATGCATATAATGAGTAATAGTGGAAATGAATAAATCAAGTTAGGAATCTACATTCCGAATAATTCATAAAACTCTAGTTTCCATTGAAAAATCTCGCATAAAAACATTTTCCAACATTATCATCAGAGGCTCAGTGTAACGAAGAGGGAAATCAGTAGTTTCATAAATATAATCCCCTCGGGTACAATATCACTCAAAATAAAGCCTCTCGGGCAAGCCTCTTAGTCACTCGTGACTCCACTATCAGTATCTCATGATCACACTAAACACTCGTACTCAGCAAGTACCATGAATACACACAACTGCTGCGGCAGGCAACCCGATCCAATACATACATACATATATATATATATATATATATATATATATATATATATATATATATATATATATATATATATATATATACTGTTGAGAGTGCAGCCCGATTCCTATAACATACGCTGCAGCGTGCAGCCCGATCCATATAATAGTCGACTGCGCCCACTGGGGGTGTACAGACTCTGGAGGGGCTCCTACAACCTAAGTGCTATATTTTCTGCGGCGTGCAGCCCGATGCAATATGTACATTGATGCGGCGTGCAACCCGAGCCATATATAACATATATTGCTGTGGCGTGCAGCCCGACCCATATATAATCTATATTGCTGCGGCGTGCAGCCCGATCCACATATAATATTTAACATATATATTGCTACGGCGTGCAGCCCGGTCCATAACTATCCTTACATACTCAGCTCTCGGCCTCACTCAGTCATCCTCACAAGCCACTCAGGTAATTCATCTCAACTCACGGGACTCAGCCCAAAATACCTTTCATAGTTTCAAAACAGTGTGATAATAGTGAAAATAACAACAAGTAGGAAACATGACTGAGTTCACAATTGTTATATCAGGATAGTGTGAAAATAGTGTAAAAGTACCTCTGAGGGTCTAAATAGGTCGGCAAGGCCCCAAACATGGCTCACAACCCATAAACAAGTATAGTTTCCAAAATACAGGACATCGTAAGGTTTCAAATTGAATACACGGCTTAATAGTCGCTATGGGACGGACCAAATCACAATCCCTATCGGTGCACGCCCACACGCTCGTCACCTAGCATCTGCGTCGCCTCATTTACCAAAACAAAATAAAATACCGGGGTTTCATACCCTCAAGTTTAAAGTTACAATCGTTACTTACCTCAAATTCAAAACGGCCCAAAAGCTACTTCGCGATGCGCTTGCCCCTCGAATTGGCTCCCAAATGCTCCGAATCTAACCAAAACCAGCTTAACATCATCAATATACGCTAAAGGAACAAAACCCAATTGAAAATTATCAATTTTAAACACAATTCCCGAAATTGGCCAAACCCGAGCCCTGGGCCCACGTCTCGGAATTCGATGAAAATTGTGTCACAAGAATCCTTATCCCTTCCCGAGTCTACGCATATAAAATGCACCACAATCCGACCACAAACAACTCCTAATTTCCTTAATTGACAAGTCTCAATTTCTCAAGCCCTAAACCCCCAATTTATGCCATTTAACCACAAATTCCAAGCCTAATCCGTCAAAAAATAACATAGAAACGAGTTTATAGTCCGAGAAACTTACCTCCACTAAAGACTCTCGAATTCCTCCTTCAAATAGCTCCCAAATTGGCACAACCCGCATGCAAAAATGAAAGAAATGCCAACATTTTACAGAGGCACCTATTTATACCTCCTGCCTAGTTAATCCGCACCTGTGGACCATTCTTCGCACCTGCGGACCCGCACCTTCGGTCCCAGGTGCGCACCTGCGCAATTCCACTAAAATTCCAAACTCCGCACCTGCGAGTCCTTTTCCGCACCTGCGACTCAGCGGGTGCGGTCCCAAGTCCGCATCTGCGGTCCCACACTGCGCTGCCCAAATTCCGCATCTGCGGATCCTTTTTTGCTTCTGCGGGCCCGCACCTGCGGCTCCCCATCCGCAGGTGCGGCCACACCAGTAAAATAACACTAGCAGCTATTTTGCTGCAAATTCCTATGTCCAAACCTCCGTTAACCATCCGAAATCAATCCCGAGCCCCTCGAGCCCCAACCAAACATACCAACACATCTCACAACCTCATTCAAACTTAGTCGAGCCTTCGAAACACCAAAAACAACGCAAAAACACCAAAATCACATCATATTCAAGCCTATGAACTTTGAAACTTCTAAATTTCGCCAATGATGCCGAAACCAACCAAAACACATCCGATTGACTTGAAAATTTGCACACATATCCAAAATGACAGTACAAACATGATCCAACCATTGGAACTCCATTCCGATCCTGATAGCCTAGTTTTCCTTGCCGACCAGAAATCGCCAAAAACTAACCTTTGCCAATTCAAGCCTAATTCTATACCGGACATCAAAACTTCATTCTGAACACACTCTAATCACGCTCAACTATGCCTTATAAAATACTAAGCGGGCGTTGCAAATATAATCCGGGGTATTATGCCCGGAGTCGATCCCACAGGGAATTTACGTATCAATCAAGTCTTTAGAATACGCAACTTTTACTCAATCAATTCTCTCAAGACTTTT
>ML428601.1:39940-77816 GCA_005239525.1 Nicotiana knightiana | reverse complement strand
ACAGCTAATTGATGGCCATTCAATTAACTACAACAAGAACGTAGTTGAACAAATAGAGATGAACAATCAACCAAACTATATTAATATCACCATAAGTTTATCCCCCAACGGGTTCCACCAAAACCCTAGGTTAAGAAACTTAGCTACTCATATTCATAAGAATCAATTCTAAAATAACTTTGCATAATTGAATTACAAAATTATAAGTAAAAGCTATGAAAATCAATGTTTGTTTCACTGAGTAGTAATCCACACGTTGTTCTTTTCTTCAATGGCTTCTCTCTCTTCAAGTTGTGTTATTGGGTCTATTTATATGTTTGGGATAAACCCTAAACGTGTAGGAGACTTCTATTCCAATCGGGAAACACTTAAACTCTTCAAAAACTCGAATTTAACCGGAACAGGGGCCTGACGTTTGGGCCCTGGCGCCTTGATAACACCAGGCTAAGGCAGGCGTTTGGGCTCTGTCGCCTGGCTAACGCCAGGCAGGGTCAGGCGTTTGGGCTCCCCGGCTATAGCCCGGTGCACTCCTCTTCGCCTCTTGAGCATATTTTCGATGTCTTTGCATCCATTTAGCTCGGCTTCCATCTCCAATTCACCTACACATGAAATAGACTCCATTATGCACATAAAAAGTGTATTTTTTTTATCATTAACGCATATAAAATGTAGGGCATATAACATGTTAAACCATGAATTCTAGCCTCGCATCACACTCCTAAGTCCCAAATCACCTAACAAAGCTATTCGAGCCATAAAATCTACATTCCGAGGTCGTTTACCAATAAGTCAACTCCTAGTTGACTTTTTCAACTATTAAGCTAATTTAAGAAACAAAGTGTCTCTGTTCTCACCATGACCACTCCGAACACAAACCAACCGACCCAACACAACATAAATAGGCTAAGCAACATATGAGAAAGCAAAAACGGGGGAAACATGGCTAATCTCACGAAACGACCGGCCGGGTCGTTACATCCTCCCCCTCTTAAACAAATTTTCGTCCTCAAACGGGTCTAGAAACATACCTGGAGTCTCGAATAAGTGAGGATATCTGCTCCGCATCTCCCGCTCGGTCTCCCAGGTGGCATCCTCCACTGGCTGCCCTCTCCACTGAACCTTCACTAAAGTTATATCCTTAGACCTCAGCTTTCTGACCTGACGACCCAAAATAGCCACTAGCTCTACCTCATATGACATATCACCCTCGAGCTGAACCATGCTGAAGTCCAAAACATGAGACGGGTCACCAACATACTTCTGAAGCATCGAAACATGGAACACCGGATGAATACTCGATAAGCTGGGAGGCAAGGCAAACCTATAAGCCACCTCCCCAATCCTCTGAAGCACCTCAAAAGGCCCAATGAACCGAGGACTCAGATTTCCCCTCTTCCCGAACCTCATAACACCCTTCATGGGTGACACCTTCAGCAGCACCTTCTCCCCAATCATGAAAGACACATCTTTGACCTTCCGATCCACATAACTCTTCTTCCTAGACTGCGCCGTGCGAAGCCGTTCCTAAATCATCTTCACCTTACCCAACGCATCCTGAACCAAGTCTGTGCCCAATAGCCTAGCCTCGCCCGGCTCAAACCAACCAACCGAAGATCTGCACCTCCTACTATATAAAGCCTCGTATGGAGCCATCTGGATACTCGACTGATAACTATTATTATATGCAAACTCCGCGAGCGGCATAAACTGGTCCCATGAACCCCCAAAATCAATGACACAGGCACACAATATATCCTCCAAAATCTGAATAGTACGCTCCGACTGCCCGTCGGTCTGAGGATTAAATGTTGTGCTCAACTCAACCTGAGTACCTAACTCCCTCTGCACGGCCCTCCAAAACTGAGATGTGAACTGAGTACCTCTGTCAGAAATGATAGATACTGGAACCCCATGCAATCGGACAATCTCTCTTATATAAACTCAGATAACCGCTCCAAAGAATAAGTAGTACCAACAGGAATGAAGTGCGCGGACTTGGTCAGCCGATCCACAATAAACCATATAGCATCAAACCTTCTCGAAGTCCGTGGAAGCCCAACTACGAAGTCCATGGTGATCCGCTCCCAGTTTCACTCCGAAATATCTAATCTCTGAAGCAATCCACCTGGTCTCTGGTGCTCATACTTGACAAGATGACAGTTGAGACACCGAGCCACAAACTTAGCAATATCCCTCTTCATCCGCCTCCACCAATAATGCTGTCTCAGATCCTGATACATCTTTGCGGCACCCGGATGGATGGAATACCGCAAACTATGGGCCTCAGCTAGAATCAAATCTCGAAGTCCGTCTACATTAGGCATGTAAATCCGGCCTTGTATCCTCATGGACCCATCATCACCAATAACAACATCCCTGGCATCACCGCGATGGAACCTGTCCTGAAGAACGAGCAAATGTGGATCATCATACTGGTGTACTCTAATATGATCATAAATAGAAGACCTAGAGGCTACACAAGGCAATACCCGCGGGGGATCTGATAGATCCAATCTCACCAACTGACCTGCTAAAGCCTGAACATCAAGTGCTAAAGTTTGCTTTGCTACTAGAAGGTAGGCTAGATTCACCAAACTCTTTGCTCTGCGACTCAGGGCATCGGCCACTACATTTGCCTTCCCCGAATGATATAAAATAGTGAGGTCATAATCCTTGAGAAGCTCCAACCACCTCCTCTGACGCAAATTCAGATCCTTCTGCTTAAGCAGATGCTGAAAACTATGGTGATCAGTGAAAATCTCACAATGCACACCATACAAATAATGACGCCAAATCTTCAAGGCGTGGACAATATCAGCTAGCTTAAGATTGTGCACTGGATAATTCTTCTCGTGCACCTTCAACTGTCTGGACGCGTAGGCAATCACCCTACCATCCTGCATCAAAACCGCTCCAAGGCCAAATCTCGAGGCATCACAGTAAACTGTATAGGAACCTGAACCTGTAGGCAAAACCAACACCAGAGTTGTAGTGAAAGCTGACTTGAGCTTCTGAAAGCTCTCATCACACTCCTCAGTCCACCTGAACTGAGCACCCTTCTGGGTTAGTCTGGTCATAGGTGCTGCAATAGATGAAAATCCCTCTACGAAACGGCGATAATACCCTACCAAACTAAGGAAACCGCGAATCTCGGTAGCTAATGACGGTCTAGGCCAGCTCTGCACTGCCTCTACCTTCTTCGGATCAACCTGAATACCCTCACTGGACACCACATGCCCCAAGAACGCTACTAAATCAAGCCCAAACTCACATTTCAAAAATTTTGCATACAATCTCTTCTCTCTTAAGGTTTGAAGCAACTCTCAAATGCTGCTCATGATCCTCCCGAGATCGGGAATACACCAAGATATCGTCAATAAACACGATGATTACGGAATCCAGATAAGGCAGGAATACACTGTGCATCAAGTGCATAAAGGCTGCTGGGGCATTGGTCAGCCCGAAAAACATACAGAAACCCATAATGACCATATCTAGTCCTGAAAGCAGTCTTCGGGATGTCTGGTACCCGAATCTTCAACTGATGATAGCCGAAGCACAAGTCAACCTTGTAAAATACCCTGGCACCCTGCAACTGATCAATCAAGTCATCTAGATGAGGCAAGGGATACCGGTATTTCACCGTAACCCTGTTCAGCTGCCGATAATCAATACACATACGCATAGAACCATCTTTCTTCTTTACAAACAACACCGGTGCACCCCAAGGTGACACACTAGGCCGAATGAACCCCTTATCTAGGAGTTCCTGAAGCTGCTCCTTTAATTCCTTTAGCTCCGCTGGTGCCATACGATAAGGTGGAATAGAAATAGGCTGAGTGCCTGACACCAGGTCAATACCAAAATCAATGTCCCTGTCAGGTGGCATGCCTGGCAGGTCTGCAGGAAACACGTCTGGAAATTCACGGACCACAGGAACTGAATCAATAGCGGGATTCTCACCACTGACATCCCTCACAAAAGTCAGATACGATAAACACCCCTTTTCAGCCATATGCTAAGCCTTTAGGTAGGAAATCACCCTGCTAGGCACATACTCAGAAGAACCTCTCCACTCAACCTGCGGACATCCTGGCATAGCTAAGGTCACGTCATCATGACACGAAGATAACCAATCCATGCACAATATCACATCAAAATCGACCATGCTGAGTAACAGCAGGTCCACTCGGGTCTCTAGACCCCCAATAGATATCACACACGATCGATACACACGGTCTACAACAATAGTATCGCCCACCGGAGTCGACACATGAACAGATATAACTAAAGACTCACGAATCATATGCAGAATATAGGCAAAATATGATGAAACATAGGAATATGTAGAACCAGGATCAAATAAAGCCAAAGCATCTCGGCGACAAACTGAGACAATACCTGTGATCCCTGCATCGGAGGCCATATCATCTGGCCTGGCTGGAAACGCATACATACGGGCCTGACCTCCACCTGCTCGACCTCCCCCTCTAGGGCGGCCTCTAGCTGACTGACTACGACCCCTTGCTGCCTGGGTGGGTGGTGAAATAACTGGAGCTGAAGTCGAAGGCTGGATCCTCAGCTGAGATGGGCCTCCAAGAAGATGAGGAAATTGCCTCCTCATATGGCCGAACTTTCCACACTCATAAAAACTCCCTGGAGCGAGAGACGGGGACTGAAAGGAACCCCTGGCACCAGAATGGCCACTAGGAGAACCATGCATAAAGTAACCCTGAACTGATGGTGCTCGCACTGCACTCTGGGCTGGAAGGGCACCGAATGAAGAACGACATGGATGAGAACTGCGGGGACCATGCCCCGAAGATGCACCACTATGGGCTGGGCGATCTGATCGAGGAGGCCTGAACAAACGGCCTCTACCATGCTAAATCTATCTCCTGGAAGGAGCACCACTAGAATCACCCGATCCACGAGACCTCTTGGTATCCCTCTCTAAGTGCTCGTGGAGGCGAACCGAGTCAATATCTTGAGCAATATCAACTACCTGCTTAAAGTTAGCACCTGCCACTCTCTCCCGAGTCATGAAAAGGCAGAGCTAGTAAGTGAGGCCATTCACGAACCTCCTAATCCTTTCCCTATCTGTAGGGACCAAATCAGTGGCATGGCGAGCCAACTCTGAAAGCTGCATCTCATACTGCATCACTAATAGCTCCCCCTGACGCAGCTGCTCAAAATGCCTGCGCTGCTCCTCCCTGTGAGACTGGTGTACATACTTCTCCAAGAAGATAGTGGAGAACTGCTGGCAGGTGAGGGGTACTGAACCAACAGGCATACGCCTCTCAAAAGACTCCCACCAAGTGAAAGCAGCACTAGAAAACTGAAAAGTAGCAAACGAGACCCCACTGGTCTCCAAAATCTCAACAATACGTAGCATTCTCTGACACTTATCCAGAAAACCCTGGGCATCCTCGCCCTCATAACCACTGAAGGTCGGAGGCTGAAGTCTACGAAATCTCTCCAGTCTACGCTGATCGTCCTCTAGCATAGTCGGAACCACGAAGTCCCAAACTGGAGCAACCAGCTGGGCTGGACCTGCCCCCGGTGTCTGATGGCCTTGAGTAAGCTGCTCAGGTCTCCGGGCAACTGGAGTCTGACTGCCTCCCCTGGCCTAAGAATTAGCGGCAGTAGAAGATGCAGCAACTACCTGAGCAAGGGTGGTACATACTGTGAAGATCTGGGCCAAGGTCTCTTGAAGACCCGGAATAACCATAGGCACTGTCGGTGCCTGAGCCTGTCCCGCTGGAGTATCTACGGCGGGGATCTGCTCCTGAATAGTAGGGGGATCAACTGGTATTGCCCTGGCTACCGCACGGGCTGGCCCCTACCTCTACCACGGCCTCGATCCCTTGCTGGTCTAACTGGTGGCTGATCACTCTGATCGGTAGCGTGAGTCCTCACCATCTGTGGGAGAATGAAACAACAGAAGTTTAGATTTCCAGAATCAACAAAATGGCACGACAAAATTCAAGAAAAATGAGAATGTTCCTAAGGGTTCTATAACCTCTTGAAGATAAGTACAGACGTCTTCGTACCGATCTGCAAGACTCTACTAAACCTGCTCATGACCGTTGAGTCCTATGTAACCTAGGCTCTGATACAAACTTGTCACGACCCCAAAATCCTAAGTCGGCCGTGATGGCACCTAACATGGAACTAGGCTAGCCAACCCTTACAGACTATCATAATTTTCATAATTTCCCAAAACTAGCAGATTTAAAAAAGCAAAATGAGATAAACAATTTATACACTTCCCCAAAACCTGGAGTCAACTGTCATGAGCATCTAGGACTGTAAATACAATGTACAATAAAGTAACTTGCTACTACAAAAGTCTGAAGTATGAAAGACAAAAACTATGAACTAAGGAAAGGAAAGGAGGTGAGTTGGGGACGCTGAGCAGCTACCTCGATCCTTGACCAAACTCCAAGCACGTCCAAAAATCAACTAGTGCGATGGTCTGGTACCTGGATCTGCACACCGAGGTGCAGGGAGTAACGTGTGTACGCCAACTCAGTAAGTAATCAAAGTAACTAAAAACTTGAGTGTAGTGACGAGCATTTATAAATCATGTAAATCTATATAATGAGTAACAGTGGAAATGAATAAATCAAGTCAGGAACCTATATTCTGAATATTTCATAAAACTCCAGTTTCCATTTAAAAATCTCGCATAAAAACATTTGTCCAACATTATCATCAGAGGATCAGTGTAAAGAAGAGTGAAAACTATAGTTTCATAAAATATAAGCCCCTCGGGAATAGTATCACTCACAATAAGGCCTCTCGGGCAAGCCTCTCAATCACTCGTGGCCCCACTATCCGTATCTCATGCTCACACTAAACACTCGTACTCAGGAAGTACCATGAATACACACAACTGATGTGGTGGGCACCCCGATCCAATACCTATATATATATATATATATATTGCTGTGACGTGCATCCCGATCCCTATAACAGACGTTGCGACGTGCAATCCGATCTATATAATAGTCGACTGTGCCCACTATGGGTGTACAGACTCCGGAGGGGCTCCTACAGCCCAAGCGCTATATTTGCTGCGGCGTGCAAACCGATCCATATATAACAATATTGATGCGGCGTGCAGCCCGACCCATATATAATCTATATTGCTGCAGCGTGCAGCTCAATCCACATGTAATATATAACATATATATTGCTGCAGCGTGCAGCTAGGTCCATAACTATCCTTATATACTCGGCTCTCGGCCTCACTCTGTCACGACCCAAATCCTAACCCAGGTCGTGATGGCGCCCAACAGGGCAGTCAGACAAGCCAACCATTTTACACTAGTGGATTCCATGTAGTTTACCAAAAATAAAACATTTTTCCACACTTGCTTAACTTAGTCTTTGAGACATTATGTAGAAACAGATAACTTAGACAATGTTATACCAAACAGAAAATCATGAAATTTTAATTTACGATTTATATTCCAAAATAAAGTCTACTAGCGTGTGTGCCAGGAACTAGTGTCACGAGTCTACAGGCAGCTAATATAATAATACCAAAAGAATAAGAAGTATGTCCTACTGTCTGAGTAAGTACAGACAGAAATAGTGAAAAGGATAGCTCCAAAGTGTTGCTGGGAGTCGCCAAGAGAAGCAGCTCACCGTGGAGTCTAGACAAGTATATGTATCAAGGACAAACCCCGGGCTGATACCCAGATTCAACTGTCTTAGAACATGTACAATTAAGTACAGAGTGTAGCATGAGTACATAAACAATATGTACCCAGTAAGTATCCCGCCTAATCTCGAAGAAGTAGTGACGAGAGGTCGACGTGACACTTACTCGGGTTAGAATAATATGTTTTAAGTGTAAAGCTACGCAAGAATGGCAATTTAGGAATAATAATGAAGACAGGAACATCAAATATCCTTTACAATTACCTGTATGTGTCAAGTTTTCTAGCATACAATTTACCTAGATTTCATTTCTCATGGTATTTAGCAGATACATAATCACAGACACCTAACATCTAACAAACACATAACATGCCATGAACGTACGGCTGACACAACGTGAAAATAAATGTGCATTGCCGAAGGGTCGAACGGTTAGATGCATTTATTACACTGCTCACGAATCGAACATGCGACGAGGTTGACGTAATTTTTCATTTTTGTCAAAAACCTAGGTTTTACTCTAAACCCATGATTTCCACTAATTTAATGGATTAATCTACCTAGGAATTCAAGTATTAAGCTAACTTTATGGTAGGAATTACTTACCTTACAGTAGCTAGGTCGAATACCCTCCTTGCATGCTCTCAAAATCACCCAAGAATGAAGAAAGTGTTCAAAAATGGCTAAGTCCCGAGTTTAAAACGAAGTGCACTGCTTACAGGCTTTTCGCACCTGCGACTCGAGGACCGCACCTACAGTCTCGCACCTGCGGAGAAGGGGAAGGGGGCCTGGTTTCGCACCTGCGAGGGGAAGTCCGCATCTGCGGAAGGGGGCCCGCACCTACAGAAATTGGCAACTATCTCAGGAGTCGCACCTGCGAGATTGGGACCGCAGCAGCGGTCTCGCACCTGCAACTGGACTTCCGTAGGTGCGGTCACACCAGACCTGGTGCACCAGCAATCATTTTAGGCTGGTTTATTTTTTCCTCGCTCGATGCCTGAATGGCATTTGGGCCCACCCGAGACCCCGTCCAAATATACCAACAAGTCCTAAATCATAATACAGACTCGCTCGAACCTTCGGAACGTTCGAAACAACGCTAAATCTAAAAATCACACCCCAAAACCTATTGGATCAAACTTAAGAACTTCAAGTTCTTTGAATTCGCTAACAATGCGTCGAACCTATCTATACTAATCGGAATGACACCAAATTTTTCAACCAAGTCATAAATGACATAACGGAACTATTCACGGTCTCGAAATTCCATTCAGACCTCGATAAAACAAAAACACGTTCCAAACCTCAATTTGAACTTTAAGGACATTCTTATTTCACCATTTGGCGCCGAAACGCTCCTGGGTCATCCAAAACCAGTTCCGATCACACGCCCAAGTCTGAAATCAACATACGAACCCACCAGAACCCTCGAATCTTGATTCCAGGGTCGTTTACTTCAAGTGTTGAATAAAGTCAAACTTGGCCTTTAAGGCCAACCTTAAGGAACTAAGTGATCCTATACCAATCCAAACTCCTCCAAACCTCGAACCACATGTCCCCGCAAGTCATAAATTAGTAAAAGCAACTATGAGAAGTCTCATTTAGGGGCACGGGGTCCTAGAACACAAAACGACCGGTGGGGTCATTACATTCTCCACCTCTTAAACAAACGTCCGTGCTCGAACAAGTCTAGAATCATATCTGGAGTGCTGAATAAGTGTGGATATCTGCTCCGCATGTCCTCCTCAGACTCGCAAGTCACCTCCTCGACTGGTTGGCCCATCCACTGGACCTTTACGGCGGAAACCCTCTTGGACCTCAACTGGCGATCCATTCTGTCAATGATAGCAATTGGCTCCTCCTCGTAACCCATTATCTCATCTAGCTGAATGGTACTGAAATCTACCACGTGAGAGAAGTCGGCGTGATACTTCTGGAGCATGGAACATGAAAGCCCGGATGAACCCTTGATAAACTGGGAGGTAAAGCAAGCTCATAAGCAACCTCCCCAACTCGCTTCAACACCTCAAATGGGCCTATAAACCTCGGGCTAAGATTTCCCTTCTTCCCAAACCTCATAATACCCTTCATCGGAGAGACTTTCAACAGAACCTTCTCGCCCTCCATAAATGATACATCACGCGCCTTCTGATCTGTGTAACTCTTTAACTGGACTGTGCTGTGCGAAGTCTCTCCTGAATCAACTTCACCTTCTCCAAAGCATCCTTCACCAGATCGGTGCCATATAGCTTAGCCTCGCCAGGCTCAAACCACCCGATGGGAGAACGACATCGTCGGTCATACAAGGCATTAAATGGAGCCATTTCAATGCTGGACTGATAACTATTATTATAAGCAAACTCGGCCAAAGGAAAGAACTGGTCCAACTACCCTACAAAGTCAATCACACATGCTTTGAGAATGTCCTCCAATATCTGAACTGTCCGCTCCAACTGCCCGTCGGTCTGAGGGTGGAATGCTGTGCTGAGCACCGGGTGCCTAACTCACTTTGTACGGCTCTCCAAAAATGCGAGGTGAACTGAGGACCTCGATATGATATAGTGGACACAAGCACACCGTGAAACCAAACTATCTCCCGAATGTAGATCTGGGCCAACCTCTCAGAAGTACAAGTAGTAGCTACTGGAATGAAATGTGATGGCTTGGTCAACCTGTCCACAATGACCCAAATTGCATCAACCTTCCGCAAGGTCCGAGGCAATCCAACTATGAAGTCCATAGTGATGCGCTCCCATTTCCACTCGGGTATAGACATCTGCTAAAGTAGGCCTCCTGGCCTCTGGTGCTCATACTTAGCCTGCTGGCAATTTAAACACCTAGCTACATACTCCACTATGTCTTTATTCATCTGTCTCCACCAGAAATGCTGCCTCAAGTTGCGATACATCTTCGTAGCACTAGGATGAATAGAATACCGCAAACTATGAGCCTCCTCTAGAATCCTCTCCCTCGGGCCATCAACATTGGGGACACATATACGATCCTGAAGTCTCAGAACACCATCCTCGCTAATAAAAACCTCCTTGGCACCACCCTGTACTACTGTATCTCGGAGAGCCACCAAGTGCAGATCATTACACTGCCGAGTCTTGATCTCCCCCAATAATGAAGACTGGGCCATCACACATGCAAGAATTCGGCTGGGCTCGGAAAGGTCCAGCCTCACCAGACGATTAGCCAATGACTGAATGTCCAAAGCTAGAGGTCTCTCCTCTGCTGAAATGAAAGTCAAACTACCCATACTCTCCGCCTTCCTGCTTAAGGCATCCGCTACCATGTTCGCCTTGCCCGGATGATAAAGAATAGTGATGTCATAGTCCTTCAGCAACCTAAGCCACCTGCGCAGCTTCAAATTAAGATCCCATTGCTTCATTAAGTGCTGCAGGGTGCGGTGATCTGTATAAACCTCACAAGGCACCCCATTACAAGTAATGCCTCCAAATCCTAAAAGCATGAACAATCGCCGCCAACTCTAGATCGTGCACATGGTAATTCTTCTCATGAACTTTCAGCTACCGTGAATCATATACAATAACTCGCCCCTCCTGCATCAACACACAACCTAAACCAACATGTAAAGCGGCACAATAAACCGTATATATCCTAGAGCCGGAAGGCAACACTAGAACTGGTGCTGAGGTCAATGCTGTCTTGAGCTTCTGAAAGCTCGCCTCACACTCGTCGGACCATCGAAATGGGGCATTCTTCTGGATCAATCTAGTCAGAGGAGCTGCAATGGATGAAAAACCCTCCACTAATCGGCGATAATAACCCGCTAGATCCAAGAAGCTCCTGATCTCTATAGCTGAAGTAGGGCGTAGCCAACTCTGAACGACCTCAATCTTCTTAGGATCAACCTTGATACCTTCTCCAGATACCACATGCCCCAAGAATGCCACAGAATCCAACCAAAACTCGCACTGGGAGAACTTAGCATACACCTTCTGTTCTCGCAAGGTCTGGAGCACAACTCTAAGATGCTGCTCGTGCTCCCCCAGGATACGTGAGTAAATCAAAATGTCATCAATGAAGACAATGACAAAAGATTCAATATAAGGCCTGAACACTCTGTTCATCAAGTCCATAAATGCTGTTGGGGCATTATTGAAGCCAAAGGACATCACCAGGAACTCGTAATGATCATATCTTGTACGGAAGGCAGTCTTCGGAACATCCAAGTCCCGAATCCTCAGCCGATGGTACCTTGATCTCAAGTCAATCTTAGAAAACACCTGAGCACCCTGAAACTGGTCAAACAAATCATCGATATGCAGCAACAGGTACTTGTTATTGATGGTGACCTTGTTCAACTGGCGGTAGTCAATACACATCTTCATAGTCCCATCCTTCTTCTTCACAAATAATACTAGAGCACCCCAAGGCGATACGCTCGGTCTGATAAACCCCTTAGCTAACAACTCCTCAAGTTGTTCCTTTAATTTCTTCAGTTCCTTCGGAGCCATACGGTATGGGGGAATAGATATGGGCTGGGTGCCTCGAGCTAAGTCAATGCAAAAATCAATGTCACAATCCGATGGCATGCCTGGAAGGTCTGAAGGGAATACATCATCAAACTCTCGGACTATTGGTACTGAATCAATCGTTGGAGACTCGGCGGTGGTTTCCCACACATAAGCAAGATAAGCCAAACAACCCTTCTCGACCATATGTCGAGCCTTCGCGAAGGAAATAACCCAACTAGCGGCACTAACTGAGGAACATCTCGACTCCAATCTCGGCAACTCGGGCATGGCTAGAGTAATAGTCTTGGCATGGAAATCTAGAATGGCATAATAGGGAGATAGCCAATCCATGCCCAGGATAAACTCAAAATCAACCATATCAAGAAACAGGAGGTCTTCTCTGGACTCGAACCCACAGAATGTAACCACACAAGACCGATAAATCCGATCCACAACCACAGAATCACCCACATGAGTGGACACATAAACAGGAGTACCCAAGGACTCACGAGGAATATCCAGGGAATGAGTAAATAAGGTTGATACATATGAATAAGTGGACCCTGGATCAAATAATACCGATGCATCTCTACAGCAAACTGAAATAATACCTATGATCATGACATTTGAGGCCACTGCATCTGATCTGGCCGGAATAGCATAGAATCTGGTTGGAGCGCCGGACAATTGGCCTCCACCGGAATGGACAGGAACTGGCTGGACTCCCCCTGCCTGGCCTCCACCTCTAGGACTACCTCTACCAACCTGTCCTCCACCTCTAGGTGGCCGAACTGCCGGTGCTGAAATCATAGGCTGATGATTCTACTGCACTGCCTTGCCCCGAAGCCTGGGACAAGTCCTATTAATGTGTCCTGGATCCCCGCACTCATAACAACCTCTCGACACCATAGCCTTCTACCCTGGAGGACCCTGAATGGCTGGAGGACGGTACGAACTCTCTGGAATAGCACTGAAATAAGGACTGGAAGACCCCTGATGACCAGAATACCCGCCGGAGGAACCCTGAATGGCTGGTGGGCGATAAGAACTCTCCGGCATAGCGCTGAAATAAGGCCTCGCGGTAGCACCTCGAAGATGTGGTGGGGGTGCTGAATATGGGGGCCTGCTGAGCTGGCCCCTACCAAACTAACCTCTGCCCCTGGCTGGAGCACCTCTAAAATCTCAAGAAAATCTAGCTTTCTTATCCTGCTGCCCTGCTCTCTGCTCCTCGACCGATAACCCTCAATCCTGCGAGCAATCTCTACCACAAGCTGATAAGGAGTCCCCATCTCCACCTCTCAGGCCATGTTGGCCCTAATGCCTGAGTGTAACCCGACTATAAATCTCCGCACTCTCTTTACGTCAGTAAGAAGTATCATGAGTCCATGACGAGACAGCTCTAAAAAACCTAGCCTCGTAGTCAGTCACTGACATTTGACCCTACTCCAGCTGCTCAAACTGATACCGCATCTCTTCCCTCTCATAGGGTGGAATATATTTGTCCGGTAATAACTGAGTGAACTGCTCCAAAGTGAGGGGAGGAGAATCTTCCGGCCTGCCAANTTCACCTACACATGAAATAAACTCCATTAAGCACATAACAAGTGTAATTTTATCATTAATGCGCATAAAATGTAAGGTATATCACATGTTAAACTATGCAATTTAGTCTCGCATCAAGACCCCACACTTAAACATTTGCTCGTCCTCGAGCAATCAAACTACACTCGTGTACACAACTTATTAAGTAAATCCCTTAACATTGTGATACCAAGAATATTTAAAACAGTTCAAGTACACAGGCGTGACATCCTCGCCTCAATAGTCGACTCACAAATACCATGCTCTATTCATAATCCACTCACTACTCTAACTTAGAGGTCGACAACATTACCTTTCCTTTCGTGAATCATGTGCCCTCACCATATCCAAGAGTTAGTTCCACACACAATGAAATTTAAAAACATAGGAACTTAAGATAGAAAGAATTCACTCACTCTCAGAAATAACATTCATATGCCACAAAAGATGCACCATAGGCTTGCCCGTAGTGTACTACTCTACTAATCGAGCTCATTTAGTCTAGGATCAAGTAGGGATTTATTTGGTTGTAATGTAGGCTGCGGGACGGGTAGGATACATTTGGATATAAGAGTGACTACGCTTCCCTAAGCACTTTCACATACTTTAGCTTTTCAACCTCACACTTATATTAAACCAACTCCACCTTCACATCAATGTTAATACCCCATACTTCTTTAAGCACAATTACATCAAGAGTCACCTCATATATTTTTCTTTCACAACAATACAACTATTTATTTTCTATATTTCTTTTTCTTTTTCTCAAGTGACTCTTACTTTATTTTAAACAGTGCACCTTTCTCCGTATTTCAATTATTCCCCTCAAAAACCAACTTACCACCCCACACTTTAACTTTTCCATATTTCATCACTTTTTTCAGTGCTTACGAGAGGTGACAAGGCAAAAAAAGGATACATTATGGGAGTAGGAAAGATTGGGAAGTCCCCGATGCTCTTGCCCCTCGAATTGGTTCCCAAATGCATCGAATCTAACCAAAACCAGCTTAACATCATCAATATACGCTAAAGGAACAACACCCAATCGAAAACTATCAGCTTTAAGCACAATTCTGGAAATTGGCCAAACCCGAGCACGCATCAGAATTCGATGAAAATTGCGTCACAAGAATCCTTATCCCTTACCGAGTCTACACATATAAAATTCACCACAATCCGACCACAAACAACTCCTAATTTCCTTAATTTACAAGTCTCAATTTCTAAAGCCGTAAACCCCCAATTTATGCCATTTAACCACAAATTCCAAGCCTAATCTGTCACAAAATAACATAGAAACGAGTTTATAGTCCGAGAAACTTACCTCCACTGAAAACTATCGAATTCCTCCTTCAAATAGTTCCCAAATTGGCTCAACCCGCATGCAAAAATGAAAGAAATGCAAAAATTTTGCGGAGGCACCTATTTATACCTCCTGCACAGTTAATCCGCACCTGCGAACCATTCTATGCACCTGCGGTCCCAGGTGCGCACCTGCGCAATTCCACTAAAAGTCCAAAATCCGCACCTGCGAGTCCTTTTCCGCATCTGCGACTCCGCGGGTGCGGTCCCAAGTCCGCATATGCGGTCCCATATTGAACTGCCCAAATTCTGCATCTGCGGACCCCTTTTCGCTTTTGCGGCCCGCACCTACGGCTCCTCATCCGCAGGTACTGCTACACCAGTAAAATACCAAAAACAACGCAAAACACCAAAATCACATCAAATTCAAGCCTATGCACTTTGAAACTTCTAAATTTTGCAATTGATGTCGAAACAAACCAAAACACATCTGATTGACCTGAAAATTTGCACACATCAAAAATGACATTACGAACCTGCTCCAATCATCGGAATTCCATTCCGACCCCGATAGCCTATTTTCCCTTGCCGATTGAAAATCGCCAAAAACTAACCTTTGCCAATTCAAGCCTAATTCTACACCGGACATCAAAACTTCATTCCGAACACACTCCTAAGTCCCAAATCACCTAACGAAGCTATCCAAGTCATAAAATCTACATCCTGAGGTTGCTCACCACGACCACTCCGAACCCAAACCAGCCGACCCCAACACAATATAAATAGGCTAAGTAACATATGATAAAGCAAAAATGGGGGAAACGGGAATAATCTCACGAAACGGCCGGCCGGGTCGTTACATCAGATCTTATACACACACCATTATGGCTCGTCTTTACTTGGATCTTCTTCACGAAAGCAGAAAACACTGGAAAAGTTTCATCCTTGGTTCTGAGGAACAAGGTCCAGGTGAATCTAGAATAGTCGTCCACTATAACAAAGATATACTTCTTTCCTCCTCTACTTGGCACCCTCATAGGTCCACACAGATCCATATGGAGGAGATCATGTGGCCTTGAGGTGCTAACTTCCTCTTTGGGCTTGAGAGGACCTGAAGTGCTTTCCTTTTACACATGCATCGCACACCTTGTGATCTTTGAAGCTTGACTTAGGCAGGCCATGAACCATGTCCTTATTGACCAATTTGTTTAGCAAAGTAAAACTTGCATGACCCAATCTTCTGTGCCATAGTTCAGCACCATCATCAACAACCCTCAGACATGCGAGGTCCCCAGTTTGCAAGGACTCAAACCAGCAACATAAATATTTTGTATCTTTTTTCCATCAGGACCACTTCACCGGTCACAAGATTTGTGACTGTGTAGATTTTTTACCTAAATTCCAGTTTGTTTCCTTTGTTGCATATTTGGGAAATACTCAATAGGATATATTTCAATTTGTTCATATAATACACGCTTTCAATTGAGCGAGTGAGTGACTTCCCAATTGTTCCTACTCCCATAATGTATCCTATTTTTTCCATTGTCAAAGGATACACTCCCTCCTTGCAGGGTTTTGAATGAAAGGAAATCATCAATGTTGTTAGACCCCATGTTTTCGTACGTGAAAATACGCCATAAGTAAATTGATGGAAGCTCAGAAAATGAGTTGTTACATCCCTCATTTCGTACGTTAAAGTTTCGTCGTAAGTTAATCGACGTAAGTTCGGGAATGAGATTATTTTGAGATTATAAGCATTATGTTATTTCAAACTAGTGATCACTAAATTCGTGAAGGTGAGAGGGTAAGCAAATCAAAAAAAATAAATTGCATTGAAGGTATCATGGACTAGTGCCATACAATCCAGGCCACAATACCCCATATTTATGGACTAGTGTCATACAAGGTATCACATGACCATGATAGTATAGTGTATAAAGTGTGTTAAAAGTGAGTAGTATTTTAGGTAATTTGGGATAATTCTTAATTATGTGGATGATTGGTTAATTATTGGTTTAATGGGAGATTAGAAAGTTAATTAAAGAATTTGTGGATAAGCTTAATTAAGACATTTGGAGAAGCTTCAACGTGGCAGCAAGACCTTAGGTCATTATGACTCTTTGGTCTTGATAATTATGTGGCATGTGTAGGGAAATTTTGGATAAAATAATCCCCAAAAGTGGGATCCACAAATCCCAAAGATAAGAGATTTTCATGTATCTTGTAAGTGAGACACTTATGTTGCTAAGCAACGGGTGAAAGTGTCAAACAAGATTTCATATGAATCTCTTACAAAGTAATATAGATTAGCAACGTGATTTTGCTTCAAAAAAATTTCATACGAAGTTATACTACATAATAGCAACGGGAGTTGCAATTCAAAGGGAGTACGGTGCAATCTTTCTCAAGAATATCATATGGATCTTCCCTACTTCGATCCGCCGTTACGTGGTGTCGCAATTGAAGTGTGTTAGAGGGATTGTCCAGAGAATTGGCTCAGGTATGTTAAGTTTAAGCCCTTCCTTCATTTTGGCATGATCTCATAACTACATGTGTTTGATAACTAGGCATAAAGATAAGTTTATACTTCCGAATTTATATACATTATCCTAGTCTCACAAGTTACAGTATTTTCCCTTATCGGGACTTCATATTCAATCGAGTATTGTCTTCTTTCAGTCAAGAGACAAGAGGGTGTATATATATATATTATATTAAAAGCACAAAGGTCCTTAGAGAAATGTCGTTCACATTTTTTAACCTTTAAAAATAGAGTTAAATTAGATAAAATAGTAATTTAGTTATTTTCCTAATATGTAGGAATACTCATTTAATTTTTTCCTAATATGTTGGAATACCCATTTAATTATTTTTCTAATATTTAGGACTACAAAATCAACTAAATTTTATATATTACATTATTCCTTATTTGGATTACGTAGAAAATTTTAATATTTAGAACTTCAAATATATTTACATTTCATTTTATATAAAGTTTTACACTTAAATAAATTATATATAAATGGCAAGAAAATGAAAGAATTAAAAATACTAACCAAATAGGACGTAATCATTTGGTATTTAGAAGCTTATCCCTTTGGACAGATACCAAGAATTCAATCAAAAAAGAAAAATGACGCACGACGTTCTTGGAAGATGGCGGAGTAACTTTTTTTATGTTTTGATTTAGGTGAAACTCTTTTATATACTAAAATACTATAAAATATACAAAATTATTTCCCACTCATTTGTTTTTCTTACAATTTGACAAAAAAACAATAATTCGATAAAATATAATTATAATCGAATATTTAAAATTTCATATGAGCTAATATTAAGAATTTAAATCAATAAAATATAATTTATATCTTTTATTGCTGAAAATCAATAATTAAGTATTTGGAGTAGCTAATTAGCAAAATTATTTAATTTCATTATTTTTCAAATTCATCATACAATTAAAACTATCTTTAGGTTGACAAAAATCTTGGCTTAAATACATATGTTTCAATAAAAAGGACCACCGATGAAAAGAAATTAGAAAATAAAGTTGAACCAATTATACTATAGTATTAAAAATTAACTTGGATAAAATTCAAAATAGAAGAAATAATAAGTATTCAAAATAAGTTGACATTTATTATTATTTTTATTTTTCATCTATTCCAATAAATGACCATCTATAGTATTTTGTATACGTAATAAGTTATCAGTTGTAAAATACACATTCACTATTAGTCAGTTTTAGACCTTACACCTTCCATTGTTACTTAATTATTCATTTTTTCCTAGAAAGTATATGACCTAGCGGTTCGTTCCAATAGATCTAAAAGAAATACATAGTTTTTTTTAATTAGTGTTAATTTGATGATTGTTTGAATAATTATAATAAATATATATACTGATTTCGATCATGTTAGATTTAATATTATATCACAAAAACGATTACAATTTTTGTAAGCGTACCCCAAAGGATATGCCCTTCAAATTATATAAAATATATGTGCTTAAATATTTTACGTGTGAACCAGTTTCTTCTAAAAACTATATGACGACCCTCCTTATTCCAAATCTCTAAAAAAATATAATTATTTTTATTGATGGCCTTTTGAAGAATCATACTAAAAATAAATAATAAATATCGGAATTTAGTTACCAAAACCAGATATATCAATCATTTTAGATTCAATATCATATTACAGGAACTACTATAATTTTCGTATGATTTTTTCAAAAGATATGCCCTTCAAATTAAGAAGTATCATGTGTTCTCCAATCGAAATATGTATCGATCATTTTACCTTTTAAAATAACTTTTAGAATTGTTATAAAACTAATTATTTTCAAATATAATGACAAATAGAGTTAATCAAAATTGGAATTATTTAAATACTAATTCCACTTGAATAATGATATATCAAACTAAATATGATCTTTCAAATATAATTATGAGTCATTCTCCGGTGTATTTTACTAACTTACTTAAATATTCTATTTGAATGTCTTTTCTCATTGTCAGGGCACTTTGATTTTGTGTTCATATGAAAATCATAGATTATTAGTTGTTTGCTATATTTGTGAAGTTCTATCCATTTTATTTATGTTTTCAATGACTATGTGTACTGCTGAAACTGAAAAGGAAGCATGCTAACTTTATTTATTAAAACAGTTGCATAAATTTTAAATTGAATTATTAACTAATGATTGAGGATTTCTATGATACATTTTTTCTTAATTAAGTTAGTTATATGTACAATGTCAATATTAATGACTATTGTCAGGAACTTATACTTTTATTTCATAACTTAAATATTCATTGGGATAGGACACGCAAGATGCGCGTACCCTGAATGATTTTTTATTATATTGAACGTAAATTTCTTATTGGATAAATATTATAATTACAGTTAAATATTTAAAACTTGGGATGAGCTATTATTAAGATTTTAATCAATAACAAAAAAATCTCTTTAACGTTAAGACAATCCTAATTATCCAAAAAAGTCTTTGATTTAACTAATTTGCGAAAAATCCAAGTCATTCTTTTCGTAATTTGTAATAAAATAGATTATAAAATAGTAGTAATAGTCAAATTGTTAAAAATTCAAACGTTAAACATAATAAGAATGAGACATTAGATACAAAATATATCCTAAGTTAGTTGTCATTAATTAATTATCTTTCTGGTATTCGTTCAAATAAATGACATCTTTCTATACTTTTCTATGTACAAAGTTACTTATATATTATTTAACGTAGACATTTTAAAACATAGCATTTGATAGCTTGATTTACATGTTTTTCGTATACACATATTTTACTGATAGACCCTAACTACACGTGCAACGCACGTACACTAAAGCTAGTGTGTGTGTGTCTGTATATATATATATATATAAACAGTATTACAGTATTTTCACCATCATCGAGCTATAATCGATGGGCAGGCCCCTATTGGGCAACCTCCGATCAAATGGTAAGTTATATACCGAGCCTACTGTGGCCGAGCGCCTATGAGCGAGCCCAGCATGGCTGAGATATAGTGTCTAGTATGGCCGAGCGCCTATGAGCGAGCCTACTACGACAGAGCAGTTACACGTTCCGAGCCTTATAGGGCCGAACATCTATTTTATTTACTATATTAAGAGAGTTGAGTCAGTATCAGCAGGTAAGTATATCTCCAGATCATCTTTGACTCCTAGTTACTTTTAGTTATTATATTATCAGTTCCATTTCAGTTTTGAGTTATAATGTTGCCTTACATATTCGGTACATTATTTGTACTGACGTTCCTTTTGCCTGGGGATAATGCATTTCATGCCCGCAGGTCCCGATAGACAGGTCGAGAGTCCTCCAAGTAGGCTATCAGCTCGGCGGAAGATGTTGGTGCGCTCCATTTGCTCTGGAGTTGCTTGTTTGGTCAGTATGATTTAGACGTGTATTGTTTGGTATGGCGGGGCCTTGTCCCGACCTAATGATAAGTATGTACTCTTAGATGCTTTTAGACAGATGTCATGTATACGGATACTTGTATGGTCTTATCGGCCTATATTTTAAGTAAATAATAGATCACATTGGCCTTATAAGCCCGTATGTCACATGTATGAGTTTCTATATCAGGTTCAGTCGTTCTATGTCGGGTATTCCCTCTTGTTTACTCTGGTTATCTCATACGCTCCTTCTGAACCACTTACCTATGATGATGTAATAAGATAGATATACATTGATACTCGGTTGAGTAAGGTACCGGGTGCCTATCTCGGCCCATCGGTTTGGGTCGTGACAGATGTCACAACCCAATTTCCCCTCCGTTGGGTATCATGATGGCACCTAGTCTTAAGGACTAGATAAGCCGAATATTCATGGAATAACCACAATAATAAATAACATCTAATATTTTTCTGAAATAAAGAACTCTTTATACAATGAGCATATTCCAAAAACCCGGTAGTACAAGTCATAGGCTTTATATAGTTTACTACAACTTCTAATTACACTTGTTTGGAAGTAAGTAAAAATAGTGTAAATGCAAAATAGGAAGGTGACTCCAAAGCCTGCGAACGCGAAGACAGGTTTACTTTGAGTCTCCTCGTCGAGAATCCGTGCAGCTACTAACGACCAATACCTGGATCTGCAAAAAATGTGCAGAAGTGTAGTATGAGCACACCACAGCGGTGCCCAATAAGTATCAAGACTAACCTCGGTGAAGTAGTGACGAGGACTAGTCAAGACACCCACTGGTCTAATAAACTGAACAAATATCAATATAGGAATAAAGGAAAAATGATATACAGATAAAGGCTACGCAATATAGCTAACAATAGAGTGAATTCGATAAAGAAGGAAAACAATAAGTATCAGCGAAAACCATGAAATAACACAAAAGATTGAATAGAACACAAACATATCTGGAATGTAAATATACAACACGGACATGTAATGACTCAAAAACATCAACCACTTCTACATGAAGTTCTTAGTCATCTCCACAAGGTTCCGAACCTCAGACAAATCACCATTTACGGGTCCCAATGTTCGAACCCTAACACTTGGCATCTTGCGCCCTCATTCGAGTACTAACTGCACGGACGACTCACGTGCCAATTGGGTCATTTCCACCCATACGATAAGTACAACAAGAGTATCTATACTTGACAACAACAAGGAACCCTAAATCCGTTAATAGTACTTAACTGCGTGTATGCTTGTGCAGGTGCCCTAACATGATTCAACAACCAGTAAGCACAAGGAAAGAAAAGGGCAACATGTACATTGTTATCTCACAAATTTCCACACGAATAAACTCACACAGTAAGTGTTCCAGTACACAATATCAACAACAAGGAATGCCCCCAGGTCAACACAAGTATCACAAACAATCCCTGACATAGCCCACCTTGTCTCACCACATGTGCAATAGTAAAGTATATGGCCGCCTTGTTTCGCCACACGTGCATAAGCATGTTCCCACCTTGTCTCGCCACATGTGCAACCCTCGATCTCATATCCCGCCTTATCACGCTGTATGTGCAATATCAATGGTAAACACGACACGGCAGAAACCTCGTGCAAATCCCCATATCAACAAACACACGGAAGAAACCTTGTGCATCACCACAACAAGTATAAACAACAATGGAAACAGTTCAAGTTACAATAAATAAATCAACTGAAGAACCTTCGATCACAATATAGGAAAAACTAGTTCCCGAGAAATAAACATAATAAGGAAAGCTAGGCATATTAAGAACCGCTCAACAAGGAAGGAAAATAGCATGTAACAGTAGCACCTAAATGCATGGGTTAACAACAAGAAATCAACAATAGAGGGAATTCGATAAAGAAGGAAAACAATAAGTATCAGCGAAAACCATGAAATAACACAAAAGATTGAATAGAACACAAACATATCTGGAATGTAAATATACAACACGGACATGTAATGACTCAAAAACATCAACCACTTCTACATCAAGTTCTTAGTCATCTCCACAAGGTTCCAAACCTCAGACAAATCACCATTTACGGGTCCCAATGTTCGAACCCTAACACTTGGCATCTTGCGCCCTCATTCGAGTACTAACTGCACGGACAACTCACTTGCCAATTGGGTCATTTCCACCATACGGTAAGTACAAAAAGAGTATCTATACTTGACAACAAAAAGGAACCCTAGATCCGTTAATAGTACTTAACTACGTATATGTTTGTGCAGGTGACACTCCTCCAGGAAACTCTGGGCATCATCTGTCGCCAATACAATGAAGGTAGGAGAATGGTACTTCTTGTACCTCTCAAGTCTAAGTTGTTCTTCCTCAGATGTTGCTGCCCTAACCACGGGCGGAACTGGGACCCCAGGTTGTGCTGCCATGACACCTGGAACCTGACCAGCATGATCTCGTTGCTCTGGAGTGTGGGCGGCGGGAGTTTGAGCTCCTCCCCCGCTCTGTGAAGCAGCTGGTGCACCCGTAATCAATCCCGCCTGAGTCAAGGTACCAATCATACCCCAGAAATGTGCCAAGGCCTCCTGAAATCCAGGTGTAACAACAGGCGCCTCTTGTGCCTGCCCCTCAACTGGAATTGCTGGAGGCTCCTCAATGGCTGCTCTGGTAGGTGCTCTAGCTGCGGCATGTGCCCATCGTCGGCCTCTGCCTCTGCCCCTAGTGACACCTGCTCCGGGGGTAACATCATTAGGATCTGCAGCTCGTGTCCTCACCATCTGTGAGAGAAAGGAATGATAAATTTTCAAGCTTCAAGATCAATAAACTCGCACGATATGAACGAAGGAAGTGAAGTTATCCTAATAGTTTTGTAGCCTCTCGAAGATAAGTACAGATGTCTCTGTACCGATCCGCAAGACTCTACTAAACTTTCTTATGACTCATAACACCTATGAATCTAGGGCTCTGATACCAACTTGTCACGACCCAATTTCCCCTCCTTTGGGTATCATGATGGCACCTAGTCTTAAGGACTAAATAAGCCTAATATTCATGGAATAACCACAATAATAAATAAAATCTAATATTTTTCTGAAATAAAGAACTCTTTATACAATGAGCATATTCCCAAAACTCGGCAGTACAAGTCATAAGCTTTATAGAGTTTACTACAACTTTTAATTACAACTATTTGGAAGTAAGTAAAAACAGTGTAAATGCAAAATAGGAAGGTGACTCTGAAGCCTGTGAATACTATGACGGGTTTACCTTGAGTATCCTCGTCAAGAATCCGCGCAGCTACTAACGACCAATACCTGGATCTGCACAAAAATGTGCAGCAGTGTAGTATGAGCACACCACAGCGGTGCCCAGTAAGTATCAAGACTAACGTCGGTGGAGTAGTGATGAGGACTAGCCAAGACACCCACTGGTCTAATAAACTGAACAAGTATCCTATAAAGGAAAAACGATATAAAGATAAAGACTACACAATATAGCTTACAATACAATAAATTTGATAAATAAGGAAAATAATAAGTATCAGCGGAAACCATGAAATAACACAAAAGATTAAGTAGAACACAAACAAATTCGGAATGTAAATATACAACACGGACATATAATGACTCAACAACTTCAACCACTTCTACATCAAATTCGTAGTCATCTCCACGAGGTTCCGAACCTCGGACAAATCACCATTTACGGGTCCCAATGTTCGAACCCTAACACTTGGCATCTTGTGCCCTCATTCGAGTACTAACTGCACGGACGACTCACGTGCCAATTGGGTCATTTCCACCCATACGATAAGTACAATAAGAGTATCTATACTTGACAACAACAAGGAATCCTAAATCCGTTAATAGTACTTAACTGCGTGTATGCTTGTGCAGGTGCCCTAACATGATTCAACAACCAGTAAGCACAAGGAAAGAAAAGGGAAACACGTACATTGTCATCTCACAAATTTCCACACGAATAAACTCACATAGTAAGTGTTCCAGTACACAATATCAACAACAAGCAATGCCCCAGGCCAACACAAGTATCACAAACAATCCCTGACATAACCCACCTTGTCTCGCCACGTGTGCAATAGTAAAGAATATGCCCGTCTTGTTTCTCCACACGTGCATAAACATGTTCCCACCTAATCTCGCCACATGCGCAACCCTCAATCTCATATCCCGCCTTATCATGCCGCATGTGCAATATCAATAGTTAACACGGCACGGCAGAAACCTCGTGCAAATCCCCATATCAACAACCGCACGGCAGAAACCTCGTGCATCACCACAACAAGTACAACAACAATAACAACGGCAACAGTTCAAGATACAATAAATACATCAACTCAAGAACCTTCGATCACAAGATAGGCAAAACTAGTTCCAGAGAAATAAACATAATAAGGTAAGCTAGGCATATTAAGCACCGATTAATAAGGAAGAAAAATGGCATGTAATAGTCGCACCTAAATGCACGAGTTACCAACAAGAAATCAACACGAATCCGATAACTCTATTTACGGGCAAGTCAACTAAGGTATAGTCTATCCAAACTTCCTTTAAGGTCGGCAGTTTTAAGGGTATTCAACAATTTCATTTAAGGACAAGCAACGTGAAAATAATCATAACCTCAGTTAAGACCAAACCATTATAGAATGAGATGAAGATAATTACAATTAGAGATAAACAGTTAAGAAGACATAGCCTGACAGTAAAAGAAAATAAAATCTTCAGATAAGTCAATTAGGAGTAAACTAGGCAATAGGAGTAAATCCAAAATTAAGAAATTCTACATTTAAGAAAATAAAGATGAAACTAAAAATTAGGAAATTCAATCATGCCAAGGACAATTCATACTCGGCGAATATAAGGACCTAAGATTCCAAAAAGGGTCAACTTTCCACAAATAAGCCTGAGCATGCACTCGTCACCTTGCGTACACGGACTACAATCAACATAGAAGACTCAAATCCTAAGGGGTAATTCCCCCACACAAGGGTAGGCAAGATACTTACCTCAAAGACGACAACCCGGTACTCTAAAATGGACTTCTCGGGTGAAAAGGCCTATGGACGGCACAAAAAAATCCAACTAGAACAACTTCAAAACACACATAAAACTTATAAGGAACTATTCCAGATAATAAAGTTTCAATCTTTATCAAATTATAAAAATCGGTCCAAAAGTCGACCCCCAGGCCCGCAGCTCGGAACTCGACAAATTTTACAAAATTCGAATACCCATTCCAATATGAGTTCAACCATACCAAAATTACCAAATTCCGATACCATTTTGCCCCTCAAATCATGAAATTTCGTTTTAAGAATTTTCTTCAAAACCAACATTTTCTTCCAACTAAAAACACAATTTTAATGATAAAACAAAGACTAAATCATGGAATATATTTAATTTTAGGTGAAGAACACTTACCCACTCGATTAGCTTGAAAACCCCGAAAAATCGCTCCCAAATCCAAAGTCCAAAACTCAAAATATGATGAAAATAGACAACCCTCGACTTATATGAATCAGCCCAGCACTTCCAGACCTGCGACCACTTAGCCGCATATGCGCAACCGCAGGTGCGCATGGAAAAATCGCACCTACACTTAATTTCCGCGTCTGCGCCCAAAGACCCACTCTTGCGGCACCGCACATGCGACCATTTACTACACCCACGGTCCGCAGGCGCGATTACACCAGAACTCAGCCTTCCCAAAACCATGGAATTCATCCGCGACTCTTCCGAAACACACCCGGGGACCTCGGGACCTCGTCTAAGTATACCAACAAGTTCCATACTCTAACATCCGCTCGAGGTCTCAAATCACATCAAAACACGACGAATCTATGAATCGCACCATGAATCGAGCTTATGAACTTTCAAATCTTCAATCTTCTAAACTTGTACCGAAACCTATCAACTCAACCCGAAATGACGCCAAATTTTGCAGACAAGTCCCAATTCACATAACGGAGCTATTCCAACTCTCAAACCCCGATATAATAAAATCCAATTGTGGGTAAAACTTCTCCATTTTCCAAACTTCAAATTTTCCAACTTTTCGCCGATTTGCCTCAAATTACTCTACGGACCTCCGAATCCAAATCCGAACGCACGCCTAAGCTCAAAATCATCATACGAAGCTGTTGAAATTATCCAAAACTTATTCCGGAGTCGTTTACATAAAAATTTTAAATTCCTGTCAAATTTCACTACTTAAGCTTCCAAAACTAAAATATTTCTTCCAATTCGACTCTGAATCATCCGGTAACTGAATCCAACCATGCACGCAGGTCGATATACACAATGTGAAGCTGTTCAAGACCTTATGCCACCGAACGGAGCTTAAATTCTCAAAATGACCGGTCGGGTCGTTACATTCTCCCCCTCTTAAACAACGTTCGTCCTCGAACGTGCCGTGATTCGCCTCGAACTCATCCAATCATTGAATGCACACTTCCAACACACATCTGCGGGTGATCCCACGTTATCCCAATCTACATAAGACTGAGGACACCCTAACAACTGTAATTTAGCCTTTCTACAAACATCGATAAGCCCCATATCCCTATTTCCCACCTTCTCTTCACTTCCAAAATGCCCGAGTCTAAATTCATATCCGGTATCAGCATTCTCTTCACTTCCAAAAGGCCCGAGTCTAAATCCATATCTGGTATCAGCCTCAACCAGCCGTATCAACTCATGACTACACCCACAGGGTACGACCACACAACATAACGCACCACCCATAGGCCCTTAATAACACTTCTTATCACAATAGCTGCCCGAAATCAACTCAGCATTGGCAATTAGCCTCATATCCGAAGAACTCTATTTCAACCCTCCATCACACTGATAATAATGCAAGAAGCACGAAGACCTCATAATTTGACACTGAATCACCAAACCACAACTAACACCACAGGGCATACACCCTGCAAGCTAAAACTCGAGAAGCATAGAATGAAAATGACTGAATATGGAAAGAGAAGCACGTAAGGAAACTATAAAACAAGCACGACAGGCACCAATCTCTATCAATATTAACCTACAATAACAATATAACAAGGAAAGAAGTAAAGCATATGAACAAATCACAAGAATCCCATCGTGATATAACTTCTGCCGGTGCTTAGCCCGGTTCAAACACATCGAATCACAAGAGATCACGAGGGTCTCGCCGTCAACTCTAAATCACGTATCGAATATATATCATACAAATTGAAATCTTCCACTAACTTAGCTCTGCCAGTAAGATCACAACACTCACTGAACTCTCACCCCGGTAAAGTATCAAGTCACAGCCCGTAACCTAAATACTTAGGAAAAATCACATCAGGTCTACTATGATGAACAACAAGGACTCACCGCTAGTCTCACCACTCTCAATGATGAATAACAACAAATGATAGACACGGGTTGCCACCCATAGAATCTCCCATCAGGGCAAACACATAAATAGAGTGCTAATCATGGAACTCATCCATAAGTGGAATAACAAATAAGGGAACTCGTCTCGACAAGCGGAATTGAAACAAATGTACGAATGGTGCTCCTACGTAACAGATCAAAACATACCTGTATGATAACATCTGGCACAACGGTCTCCAGTCTACTATATGAAACACATCAATGGGTCGGGCCTCCCCCTCTTAGGCGCCCCCTACTCGCCTGAATACCCCGGTATGACACATTTGCCCGGAGCTTAAGACAATATCTCACATGTGGATGATATCTCCACACTCAAAAAAACCTCTCTACTGATGTGGCTATAAAAATTGTACAATGCAAGTACTCTGATATCCATGAGAACCTAAAACACTGTGCGAAGTCGAAAGTGCAAACTGAACTGGTTGGCCCACAAAACCTCTACCATGTCGTACCCTACCTCCAAAATATGGACCAGCAGATCTCTCCAGCCTACGAGGCCTCCTCATCTCTCTGTCCTCTCTCTCCTAACCTCATATTTCCTCTCTCTCACAGCCTCGCCTGACATCTCTCTCATAATCCCGCCTGTCGTCTCCCTCACGATCCAACATGCCGTCAACTCTACGAGCAATCCCTACCACCTGCTGAAATGGAACATCCTACTCTAACTCCCGAGCCACGCTGAACCGAATATCACACCTGAGGACCTCAATGAATCTACGAACACGCTCTCTAACTGTAGCAACCAAAGCAGGGGCGTGTCTGGCCAAATCACTGAATCTGACGTCATACTCCGATACTGACATAGTGCCCTGGCGCAGCTGCTCAAACTCCACGCACCATGCATCTCGAAGGGACTGAGGTACAAAATCTCTCAAGAATATATCTGAAAACTGACCCCATGTAAGTGAAGCTGACTCAGTCGGGCTACCCAACTCGTATGCCCGTCACCACTGATAAGATGCTCCTTTGAGCTGAAATGTAACAAAAATAACCCCACTCATCTCCACAATACCCATAGTACGAAGAATGCGGTGACACTCCTCTAGGAAACTCTGGGCATCATCTGTCACCAATACAATGAAGGTAGGAGGATGGTACTTCTTGTACCTCTCAAGTCTAAGTTGTTCTTCCTCAGATGTTGCTGCCCTAACCACGGGCGGAACTGGGACCCCAGGTTGTGCTGCCATGACACCTGGAACCTGACCAGCATGATCTCGTTGCTCTGGAGTATGGGCGGCGGGAGTTTGAGCTCCTCCCCCGCTCTGTGAAGCAGTTGGTGCACCCGTAATCAATCCCGCCTGAGTCAAGGTACCAATCATACCCCAGAAATGTGCCAAGGCCTCCTGAAGTCCGGGTGTAACAACAGGCGCCTCTTGTGCCTGCCCCTCAACTGGAACTGCTGGAAGCTCCTCAATGGCTGCTCTGGTAGGTGCTCTAGCTGCAGCATGTGCCCATCATCGGCCTCTGCCTCTGCCCCTGGTGACACCTGCTCCGGGGGTAACATCATTAGGATCTGCAGCTCGTGTCCTCACCATCTGTGAGAGAAAGGAATGATAAATTTTCAAGCTTCAAGATCAGTAAACTCGCACGATATGAACGAAGGAAGTGAAGTTATCCTAATAGTTTCGTAGCCTCTCGAAGATAAGTACAGATGTCTCTGTACCGATCCGCAAGACTCTACTAAACTTTCTTATGACTCATAACACCTATGAATCTAGGGCTCTGATACCAACTTGTCACGACCCAATTTCCCCTCCTTTGGGTATCGTGATGGCACCTAGTCTTAAGGACTAAATAAGCCTAATATTCATGGAATAACCACAATAATAAATAAAATCTAATATTTTTCTGAAATAAAGAACTCTTTATACAATGAGTATATTCCCAAAACCCGGCAGTACAAGTCATAAGCTTTATAGAGTTTACTACAACTTTTAATTACAACTATTTGGAAGTAAGTAAAAACAGTGTAAATGCAAAATAGGAAGGTGACTCTGAAGCCTGCGAATACTACGACGGGTTTACCTTGAGTATCCTCGTCAAGAATCCGCGCAGCTACTAACGACCAATACCTGGATCTGCACAAAAACGTGCAGCAGTGTAGTATGAGCACACCACATCGGTGCCCAGTAAGTATCAAGACTAACCTCGGTGGAGTAGTGACGAGGACTAGCCAAGACACCCACTGGTCTAATAAACTGAAAAAGTATCCTATAAAGGAAAAACGATATAAAGATAAAGACTACACAATATAGCTTACAATACAATAAATTCGATAAATAAGGAAAATAATAAGTATCAGCGGAAACCATGAAATAACACAAAAGATTCAGTAGAACACAAACAAATTCGGGATGTAAATATACAACACGGACATATAATGACTCAACAACTTCAACCACTTCTACATCAAATTCGTAGTCATCTCCGCGAGGTTCCGAACCTCGGACAAATCACCATTTACGGGTCCCAATGTTCGAACCCTAACACTTGGCATCTTGTGCCCTCATTCGAGTACTAACTGCACGGACGACTCACGTGCCAATTGGGTCATTTCCACCCATACGATAAGTACAACAAGAGTATCTATACTTGACAACAACAAGGAACCCTAAATCCGTTAATAGTACTTAACTGCGTGTATGCTTGTGCAGGTGCCCTAACATGATTCAACAACCAGTAAGCACAAGGAAAGAAAAGGGCAACACGTACATTGTTATCTCACAAATTTCCACACGAATAAACTCACACAGTAAGTGTTCCAGTACACAATATCAACAACAAGGAATGCCCCCAGGTCAACACAAGTATCACAAACAATCCCTGACATAGCCCACCTTGTCTCACCACATGTGCAATAGTAAAGTATATGGCCGCCTTGTTTCACCACACGTGCATAAGCATGTTCCCACCTTGTCTCGCCATATGTGCAACCCTCGATCTCATATCCCGCCTTATCACGTTGTATGTGCAATATCAATAGTAAACACGACACGGGAGAAACCTCGTGCAAATCCCCATATCAACAAACACACGGCAGAAACCTTGTGCATCACCACAACAAGTATAAACAACAATGGAAACAGTTCAAGTTACAATAAATAAATCAACTGAAGAACCTTCGATCACAAGATAGGAAAAACTAGTTCCAGAGAAATAAACATAATAAGGAAAGCTAGGCATATTAAGAACCGCTCAACAAGGAAGGAAAATAGCATGTAACAGTAGCACCTAAATGCATGGGTTAACAACAAGAAATCAACATGAATCCGATAACTCTATTGACGGGAAAGTCAACTAAGGTATAATCTATCCAAACTTCCTTTAAGGTTGGCAGTTTCAAGGGTATTCAACAATTTCATTTAAAGACAAGCAACGTGAAAATAATCATAATCTCAGTTAAGACCAAACCATTATAGAATGAGATGAAGATAATTACAATTAGAGATAAATAGTTAAGAAGACATATTCTGACAGTAAAAGAAAATAAAATCTTCATATAAGTCAATTAGGAGTCAAATAGGCAATAGGAGTAAATCCAAAAGTAAGAAATTCTATATTTAAGTAAATAAAGATGAAACTAGAAATAAGAAAATTCAATCATGTCAAGGACAATTCATACTCGGCGAATATAAGGACCTAAGATTCCAAAAGGGGTAAACTTTCCACAAATAAGTCCGAGCAAGCACTCGTCACCTTGCATACATGGACTACAATCAACATAGATGACTCAAATCCTGAGGGGTAATTCCCCTACACAAGGTTAGGCAAGATACTTACGTCAAAGACGACAACCCAGTACTCTAAAGTGGACTTCTCGGGTGAAAAGGCCTCCGGACGGCACAAAAAAAATCCGACTAGAACAATTTCAAAACATACATAAAACTTATAAGGAACTATTCCGGATAATAAAGCTTCAATCTGTATCAAATTCTAAAAATCTGTCCAAGAGTCGACCCCCAGGCCCGCACCTCGGAACATGAAAAATTTTACAAAATCCGAATATCCATTCCAATATGAGTTCAACCATACAAAAATTACCAAATTCCGATAACATTTTGCCTCTCAAATCATGAAAATTTCGTTTTAAGAATTTTCTTCAAAAACAACATTTTCTTCCAACTAAAAACACAATTTTAATGATAAAACAAAGACTAAATCATGGAATATATTTAATTCTAGGTGAAGAACATTTACCCACTCGGTTAGCTTGAAAATCCCTAAAAATCGCTCCCAAATTCGAAGTCCAAAACTAAAAATATGATGAAAATAGACAACCCTCGACTTATATGAATCTACCCAGCACTTCTGCACCTGCGACCACTTAGCCACATCTGCACAACCGCAGGTGCGCATGTACAAATCGCACATGCGCTCAATTTCTGCGTCTGCGCCCAAGACCCGCTCCTGCAGCGCTGCACGTGCGGCCATTTCTCCGCATCTGCAGAGACTTCCCAGACCAGCTTCACCCACACCTATGCCTCCTCCATCTCACCTGCGACCATTGCACCTACACCCTCGGTCCGCAGGTGCAATTACACCAGAACTCAGCCTTCCTCAAAACCATGGAATTCCTTCGCGACTCGTCCGAAACACACCTGGTGCACTCGAGACCCCGTCCAAGCATACCAACAAGTTCCATACTCTAACACGGACCCCCTCGAGGTCTCAAATCACAGCAAAACCTGATGAAGCTAAGAATCACACCATGAATCGAGCTTATGAACTTTCAAATCTTCAAACTTCTAACTTCGTGCCGAAACCTATCAATTCAACCCGGAATGACGCCAAATTTTGCAGATAAGTCTCAATTCACATAACGGAGCTATTCCAACTCTCGGAATTGCATTCTGACCACGATATAACAAAAGATAACTGTGGGTAAAACTTCTCCATTTTCCAAACTTCAAATTTTCCAACTTTCGCCGATTTGCCTCAAATTACTCTACGGACCTCCAAGTCCAAATCTGGACGCACACCTAAGCTCAAAATCATCATAGAAGCTGTTGACATTATTCAAAACTTATTCCGGAGTCGTTTACATAAAAAGTCAAATTTTTCGGTCAAATTTCACCGCTTAAGCTTCCAAAACTATAATCCTTCTTCCAATTCGACTTTGAATCATCCGGTAACTGAATCTAACCATGCACGCATGTGATATACACAATGTGAAGTTGTTCAAGACCTTATGCCATCGAACGGAGCTTAATTTCTCAAAAAGACCGATCGGGTCATTACACAGATTCTTCCACTATGTGCTTGGAACAACCACTATCCATGTACAATCTTTGACTGCTTCCTTTCACTGCTTCCTGCACAAGAGAATCAAGGATTAGACTTAGGAACCTAAACAAGTTTGGGTCCTTTGTAATGAGGAAAAGGGTGAATTAAACTTGTTTTTGTCCAAGCAGGCAATACATGTTTTCTTAAAATAGGGACCAGGTTCCTTAGCAGTAGTTACCTTTTCAACCAACACCTTTTTTTCTGTTGGGACTGAATTCTAGACTTACAATTTTATTTAAATTGAGCAGTGATGCCACAGTGTGTGCAAATCCAGTTGTCAGGTACAATAACATACTTGTTATGTGGATTGTATAGAATCTTTTCCTTTTGGAATCCGACTCCCTGCATGTTCCCACCCTTGCTTGCATACATGGAAGTAATTGTATCAGAGGACCAGGTCCACTTTAGATTTTCTAGGTCATTTTTAACTCTGCCTAGATCTTATTGAATTTTTATGTTTCTTTTAAGTTCAACACACATACTAGATTTCACAAATTTGATTTCATTTTCAAGCTTAATGTGTGCCTCACTTGAAACTTCCTTTCCCTTTTGGATAATCCCTGAATTGTTTCCTCTTCTTAATTCCTCTATTGTTTCTTTAGGTCCATGACTACTATTAACAAGTCATCTCTCTCATTTTCTACGTCTTCAACATTTTTAATCAGAAAATTCTCTTCTTTCATTTGATCTTCGATGGTTTCTTTTAGGCCAACCACTACGATTACCAGATCATCTCTCTCATTTTCTACCTCTCTTAGCTCACAGTTAAAGCATTTTTATAATTTATAAGATTGTGATAATCATCAATTAAAATATTTTCCAACAATATACGTTTTTTCTGAGAGTAAGACTTCAGATTTCTTTGAACGTCTAAAAAGTTTACCTCATCGTCATCATTGTCTTCATCATCGTCAGATTTTGCCATCAAGACAAAGATAGAGTCATAGTCAGCTACTTCACTTTCAACTGCCATCATGGAGGTATCACCTTGTGCATCATCTTCTCTAGATTCGCAAAAGGAATCTCCCAATGCAATAAGAGCTTATTTCACAACATTGTTAGCGACTTCTTTTCTCTTGAATATTTTGTCAGGAACTGGGTTCCTCTTGGTTGCTTTGTCTGTGTTGTGCTTGTAATGATCTTTCTTGAGGAGAGGACGGTGCTTGATAAAATGTCCTGGATTTCCACATTTATGACATAAGTCATACCCTCTTGGCTTTCTGGAGCTGCCCCTTTTTGGAATTCCTCCATTATTGCGAACCATTTTCTAAAATCACTTTGTTAGGTAAGCCATATCAACATCCTCACCACTTGAGTCATTGTTTACTGTCTTGAGGACCAGGTTCTCCTCCTTCTTGGGCTCTCTTATTTTATGATCCTTTTCTTCTTCCTTTCTATCAAATCTAATTGATTTAATCTTCAAACTAAATTAGTTATCAACTTCTACTTTATATGTTTGAAAGTCTCAAAGGCCTCATCTTTTGTTCTTAATAGAAAAATATATGTATATCTTGAATAATCATCAATAAAAGTAATAAAATATCTCTTACCATTATGTGACAAATAATTCATCTCACAAATATTAGTGTGGATTAATTCCTAAAGCGTCAATTTACATTCAACTGTCTTAAAAGACTTTTTTGTTATCTTGCACTTACTACAAGTAAGACATTTAGCAATATGATCCTTTCCACTTGGGGCTTGTTGTTCTTGAGCACTTTGAGGATGTGAAACAGGTTTCCCATCTGGTTCATATTGTTAAGTTTGTTAGATCATCAAAATATAACATGACATATAACCTATCAGTGACCAATTTTATGACTGTGATAACACTCACTTGTTTTGGAATTAGCACTAGTATGCTTAAATTTTTTACTTTTCTTTATCTTTGTAAATTTCTTATTTTCTGGTTCCCTTTTGGTTGATTTCTCTTCATCCACGTGAGCTTTTATGACAGATTGATTTTGTCCAATTTCACTCCTTTATTTGAGGATATGAAAACAGTGGATGCAATAGTAATACCCAACAAGTGTCAGGGTCGAATTCCACAGGGAGCTATATGAATGGGTGTTAGTAGTATATATCTTAGCGCGTGAATTTGTATATCTAAATTTGAACTTCCGCAATTTTTGGCTTTGTTTGAAAATCTAAATTAAACTACGATTGCAATGTAAGAATGAAACAAGGAAATTATTTTTGGTTGTTTTTCAAATGATATAAAAGGCCTAGGGTGATGATCTTCACCTAGCTGTTTGCCTAATGAGTTGTAAACTTTAAAGCTTGTTTTATTAGTGGGGGTGTATTATAGCTATCAACACTCAAGTACCCACTCACTACCTCTCGGTCAGAGAGTGATTTTGCCCAAGTTGGCTTTCTCAAGACCAAATGGATATTGAACAAAATAGTTGATAATAAGCTAAAGTCGTTGTCACACCTCCTTTTTCACTACCCCGTAAGGATAATAAGGGATATAGTAATAAGGGAGTTTTTCCACTTTAAGTGACATTATTCAATTTTTGGGATTTATTTTATTCAGAGTCGCCACCCGGAATTTTTACGGTGTTCCGGGACACCATTTATTTATTAGAAATCCCAAAACCGAGGAATTTTGACTCTGTTTAAATTGTCTGCGAATCAGAAATCCGGGTAAGGAATTCTGTTAACCCGGGAGAAGGTGTTAGGCACCCCCCAATTTCGTGGTTCTAGCACGGTCGCTTAATGATTAAACTTGGCCTAAATTGTTTAATTACTTATTTTAGCACCTATGCGCGTTTCACCTTTTACTGCTTTTAATTGCTCGATTATTCGTGATTAAGGAATTATCTTGAAACGAGTCACGCATACGTGTACTCGTTTTATTTGGCGCGTCAAAAATTATGGCACGCATACGTGTACACAATTAATCATGCTTTATTAATTATTAAAATTGTTTTGCCTAAGTCGTGCGAACACGTACTTTGATTTACTTGTGAAAAATCATAATTATGTCACGCGAGTGTGTACATAACCATGATAATGGATTAGCACATGCATAAAGCATTCTAAAGTTTGCGTACCTGAACATTAACGGCCTAGCATGCTCCTAGCGGGAGATATAGTAATATAAATGAAAGAAAATTAAATAGAAAGAGTCACGACATGCTCAGTGTATTTTTCGTTCTTGATTCCCAACCCCATGGTCTAACACTTATTTTAATATCCAATCCACCAATCAATCTAATCAATTATTTCATTTAATTCTTATGCTAGCGAAATGTTGATCTTAAAGCCTCAAAAATCTATACTCTTAATGAAAGAATTGTAATGGTGAACTTATGCCATTAAACTAATTCAAACACATTAAATTAAACAACAAGACAAATGGAGTAAATAAATATTAAGACATACTCAAAACAGAACAATGAAGCATGAAATTATTCAATAGAACAGAGCAACGACAGACAAAATAATAAAAGCATCGTATGATATTAGGCGCTAAATAGCAGAAGAAAGGGAGAAATAGACCTCGAGTGAATCTGAAATTTAATTGCATGACAGTTTAGAGATTCAGCGCGACAAAACAACAAACAAGATCTCCACTGAGGACTGAAGAACAGGGCCTGGCCCGGAAAATCGAACAGGTACCTCCACCGGAGTCGATCCGCAACTCGTCTTGGGTTTAGGGTGGTGGCTATGGTGGTTATTTCACGATGTGGTCGATGACGGATTCATGTTGGTTTTCATATGGCTTTGGGTATAGAACTATATTATCGATGAATTCATTAAAGGAAAGATGGAGGAAGAAACCAAGAAAAATGATAGAATTCAGTGCGTTTTCACCCCGAATCCTTTTTTTTCTAATTTTTTCATCCGCCTCCGTTTTCTAATCTCCCTAATTCTGTCTCTCCCCTCTTTTTCTTTTTCAGAATCTTTTTCTTTTTCTCTTTTGCTTCTGACTCCTTCTTTCTTCTCCTTTTCTTTTTCTTTCCGTTCTCCTCCCCCCTTTCTTTCTTTGTCCTCCTTTTTTTTATATAATATTGTGTGTGTATATGGGATTAGATTGAGGAGATAGTTGGGATGTGGGGAGTTGGGATGTGAGATGTGAGTGTGAGTGTGTGATCATGGGTAGAAGACATGGGGAGTGAAGTGAGGAAGTGGAGAAGAGATGTGAAGGAGTTGGGAGGTTTTA
>ML428601.1:0-39230 GCA_005239525.1 Nicotiana knightiana | reverse complement strand
ATATATATATATATATATATATATATATATATATATATATATATATATATTTACACTAAAATATTCGGTGTGGTAAAAAATTAGTTGTTCACAGTCGTGTTTTACTATCTCTAGGTTCAACCCTTTAATTAGGCTTATCAATTTCTTGATTGACGCAATTTCTTGCTAGCCAAGTTTTCCTAGACTAAGTCTCTCTTTCTCAAGTAGAGAACAAGTCAAATAGTCATGAAATAATGTTTGCAACCATTAATTCTTCAAATAAAAGCAAGAACAAGGCTAGAAAAAAAGCAATAAATCAAACACCCATTAAGTTTACACATCAGGTTGGGTCACAGCGCTAGTGAAAATCTAGCTACTCATGCTTAGATTGGAAGAAAAAGAAGAAGAAATGATAATTAAACCCATACTGATAATTAAAATGATGAAATCAATATCCAAAAAGCTCAAAATAGCAAAAACTACTACAAAAAGCAAAAGAAACCATCTACTATAGTAGCTGATGTCAAAAGTTAACCTAAAAAGGTAAAACTCTTCTATTTATACAGGGCTGGAATTTTCGAACAAAAATGCCCTTGCGAAGATTCAGCGGCCGCACAATTCCATGTGCGGTCCACACTTTGCTTCAGCTTAACAATGATGAAAATCTGCGGCCGCATAATAATGAACTGCGGTGGCATTGCCCTCTTTCTGCGGTCCGCACTTTAATGTATGCGGCCGCACTCCGCACTAATGTGTCTACAACCGCGTAGCTCTTCTTCTGAGGCCGCACAATAATTGTGCGGTCCGCACTTGTGTTGGACTGGAGGTGCATGTTCTCTTAACTTTTGCTCTAAACTAGCTTCTGCGGGCACACAATTCATGTGCGGTCTATATTTTTCAACATTCTCTGATGGACTTTCTTCACAACCTGCGGCCGTAGAATATTCTGCAATACGCACTTTGAGCTTTTGTGTCTGTTTTTGTCCTTGAGTTCAGATTACTCCTTATTGAGTTGGATTTCATCTCGGGAGCTCATCTTCCAATATTCCTGCAATTAAGTGCATTTCATCAGTTTTCAGGAACACAATTAAGCGCTTTTGGACTAAAACGAAAGCTAAAAGGCGCTAATAAGTAGTCAAAATCCCCATTTATCAACTCCCCAGACTTAAGATTTTACTTGTCCTCAAGCAAATAAAGTAGTTCCCACCTCCACAAGTTAAGAGCTATTCTGTCTAATCAACGGTGAATCAATCACACATCAATTGGGACCAACAATTACCCATGACACTTATGAAATCAACAAGGCAACAAGTTAAACTTTTAAGCACGAATAGTTCTAATGTGACACTTAAGCATCAAGAGTTGAGTTTATTCATCAAGGAAGCTCGCTCATTCATGTAGGTCATTGTGTATCCCAAACTCCTCCTCCTCTACTCTCCGTTTGCATATCTCACTTAAGAATATAGCACTCAATTCAAAGATTTGTGAAAGGTTCGCTTATCTCTCTCGAAAGAATGTCGCAAGTACGGCTTCAAGTACCATAGGCTTGCCCCTCATGTAAATCACCACTAATGTAAGCTTATTCAGCTTGAAATCACGTAGGACTTTTTTGGGATGCAGTGAAGGGTTTTGGACTATGGTTGGTTAAGCTATGATAGAACAGGTTCATCTTTCCTTAAGCACTCCATTTTCTTTTATCGGCTCATGCTTTTTCCAACTCTTTGAGGCATTTTCTTTTCCTTAGGGAAACTAGAGAGACTTAACATCACTCTTTCTTGGTCATGATATTAATTTTCTCCTGCTTTGATTTTTCCATGCTTTGCATCATTACTTTTCTTTGAATCCCTTCAACTCTTCAACTTATTCACTTTCTTTTTGCATTTTTGTTTTTGTTCATTCTTTTTCTTGCCTTTCCTTCTCTTAGTTTCTTTTCCCTTTTGTCTTGATACCTTTTTCAAACTCCTCATCTCTCCCCCCAAACTTACGTTTTTAGCCAATTGTTTCACAAAAATGTTAAGGAAAGTTTGTGTGCCAATAGAGGGTCAAAACAAAACGAGTAAAGGTTTGTAACATGTTTATCAAATGAGAAAGGTTTTAGGCTCAATTGGGTTGACTAGGGATAACAATTTGGTGGGCCATGGAAAGTTTCAAGCGGGACAAGGAGAGCCTACAATCACTTCTCAAGCCAAGCAAAACTTAAAATTTTTCCTAGAAGAACATTCAGGGCAAGTTCTAGACATCTCACCATTAGCACAGGTACTTGGACTCGCAATAACAACATCTCACCTCTCATGCAGCTGGATTTTTAAAGAGGATTGAGTCGAGGGCCCACAATGATCATATTCAAGATTGAAAATAACTATGGTTCGACTAAATCACCTGATGATTGCCTAAGTCAACACAAGAGTCAAAAGGTCACTAACTTGTCACGACCCCAGTTCGCCCTCCGTGAACATGTCGTGATGGCACCTAGTCCCTATAAATAGGTAAGCCTAACAATGCAGAAAAATAACATATCTTGCGGAATATTTAAGTAAAAACTGAACAATCTAAAAGAAAGACTGTATATAAATGCCACTTGGCATATACAACCAAAAAACAATCGGAAGTCTACAATATCACCCAAAAACCTGGAAACTCACGGGAAACATAGGCTAACAGAAATATGATACACTGCTCTAACTCCAGAATTTTTAAACAACTGTAAGGAAGGAAAAGTTGTCCACTAAAGCTGGAATAAGATAGAGACTCCTAGTCTGCAGACACAGCAGATGTACCTCGAAGTCTCTGCTAGATCTCTCAACCTCCGGGATAGTGCGCCTGAGTGGAGGTACCTGGATCTACACATGAAAAACATGCGCAGAAGGGGCATGAGTACACCACATCGATACTCAGTAAGTGCCAAGCCTAACCTCGGTCGGGTAGTGACGAGGAAGGGCAGGGCCCTACTGAGGTTAACCAATATAATAAGAATTTACAGTATGAAAACAGACAGTAATAATGGGTACAACAGTGAAATAAGACAGGTCAACAAGGCAATAACAAAACACAAGAATAGAGTAAACATGGAATATGAACACCTCGATAACAATGGTAAAAATGAGGATCTCCCAGGATATCGTCCTGTAGTCCTTTTCTCAACTGTCTAGTGGATCTCCTGGGATACCGTCCCGTAGTCCATCATATGTGCAGGGGGATCTCCCGGAATACCGTCCCGTAGTCCCAAAGTAAATATGCAGGGGGATCTCCTGGGATACCGTCCAGTAGTCCCAAAGTAAATATGCAGGGGGATCTCCTAGGATACTATCCCGTAGTCCCAAAGTAAATATGCAGGGGTATCTCCCGGGATACAGTCTCGTAGTCCCAAATTAAATATGCAGGGGGATCTCCCAGAATACCGTCTCGTAGTCCCAAAGTAAATACGCAACCACAACAAGAAGACATTCAGAATTAGAGCGCAAAAATACAAGGCAATAAGTAATTCTAGCCTAACATGCTTTACGCAGTACAATTAAAGCAACTTAGGCAAATAGGCAATTTAGGGAAACTAGGCATGATTTTCTAAGCTAACATAGACTATAGTTGCAAATAGAATAAAACAGGTAAGAAAGAAACTCAGGCTAAATAATTAAAGTAAAACCGGATTTTCAACAATTAGCACAAGTACGCGCTCGTCACCTCACGTACAAGGCATTCAATTACCATATATCACATCCTAAGGGGAAAGGTCCCCCACACAGAGTTAGACAAGCCACTTACCTCGAACCGGCTCAAAATCAACTCGGAACCACACTTTTTCCACGAGTATCCGACTCCAAATGGCCCAAATCTATACAATTCAATTACATATCATAAATAACATCTCAAGCAAACTGATTCTACTATTAATTCAAAGCTAAGGCGCGAAATTAGGTAAAATGACCAAAATGCCCCTCGGACCCACATCTCATAATCGGGTAAAATTTATATTTTCCGGACACCCATTCACTCACGAACTCACTCAGCCAGAAACAATCGAAATTCGGTGCCAAAAACCCCCTTAAATTCTCAAAATTTCGGTTTGGGGAAGTTTCATCAATTTCCCATGGTTTTTCCCCCATTTTTGATAAATAAACTAAAGAAAACAACGGGGATTAATGGTCTAACACTGAATTAGGATTAGAAAATGTTACCTATGATCCTCCTCTCCAAAACCCACAGAAAATCGACAATTCCCGAGATGTTACACAATTTTTAGACTTATGAAATAAACTCTCGGATTTTTGGAATAAAACACACAGGGATCTCGCACCTACGGTCCCGATCACCGCACCTGCGGTACCTCACCTACGGAAAAAGCATCGCAGGTGCGGAATTCAATTAAGTCCACTAGAGCCACACCTGCGGTTGTTTGGTCGCGCATGCGGTCCCGCACCTACGGAACCCAGGTCGCACTTGCGACCACTGGTCAAATCTTCCTCCATCGCACCTGCGATCAAACCCACCGTGCCTGCGAGTCCGCACCTGCGGAAAAACCTTCGTAGGTGCAAAAACACCAGAAGAGGTCTGGTTCAGCCATTTGATAAGTCCCAATTTCTCCCGTTAAGCATCCGAAACAACCCCGAGGCCCCCGGGACCTCAACCAAAACCACCAAACAACCCTAATGCCTTATTTCAACTAGGTCAAGCCTTAAAAAATGTCTCATAACGTCAAAATCATCGATTATGCATAGGTTCAAGCCTAGGAACTTAGGAAAATTCTAGAATTCACATCCGACGCCGAAACACGTCTAAACTCAACCGAATGACCTCAAATTTTGTACACACATCCCAAATGACATGACGGAACTACTACAACTTCTGAAATTCCATTCCGACCCTCGGAGCAAAACTCACTATCGGACTGGAAACTTCAAAAATTCAAACCTCGGCATTTCAAGCCTAAATAAGCTACGAACTTCCAAAATGCATTCCGAACACGCTCCCAACCCCGAAATCACCTAACGGAGCTAACGGAACCATCGGATTTCCATTCTGAGGCCGTCTTCACACTGTTCTGACTACGGGCAACTTTCCAACACTTAAGCTCTCATTTTAGGGACTAAGTGTCCCAAAACTCTCCGAAACTCAAAACTGAACTTCCCGGCAATTCAATTTAGCAGAAATAGACTTGGGAAAAACAGTTAATAGAGGATCGAGCCGTTAATTCTTAAGACGACCGGCCGGGTCATCACATCCTCCTACACTTAAACATTCGTTCGTCCTTGAACGAGCATAAATACATACCTGAAGTAGTGAAAAGATGAGGGTAACTACTGGCATATCCTGCTCAGTCTCCCAGGTCGCCTCCTCGGCCGGCTGAACCCACCACTGAACTTTTACTGAAGCAATGTTCTTCGACTTGAGCTTTCTGACCTGCATGTCCAATATAGCTACAGGCTCCTCAACATAGGACAGATCCTTGTCCAATTGGACTAAGCTGAAATCTAAGACATGAGACGGGTCACCGTGATATCTCCGGAGCATTGAAACATGAAATACCGAATGAACTCCTGCCAAGCTGGGAGGTAAGGCAAGATCATAAGCAACCTCCCCAACACGCCTCAATATCTCAAAAGGGCCAATAAACTTCGGACTCAACTTCCCTTTATTCCCAAATCTCATAACGCCCTTCATAGGCGAAACCCGAAACAGAACCCGCTCTCCGACCATATATGAAACATCACGAACCTTCTGGTCCGCATAACTCTTCTGTATGGACTGGGCTGTACGGAGTCTATCCTGAATCACCTTGACCTTCTCCAATGCATCCTGAACCAACTTTGTGTCCAATAGCCTGGCCTCACCCGGCTCAAACCAATCCACCGGAGATCTGCACCTCCTACCATATAAAGCTTCATACGGCGCCATCTGAATGTTGGACTGATAACTGTTGTTGTAAGAAAACTCCGCCAATGGAAAGAACTGATCCCAAGACACTCCAAACTCAATCACACACGCACAGAGCATATCCTTAAGAATCTGAATAGTGCGCTCGGATTGTCCGTCCGTCTAGGGGTGAAATGTTGTGCTCAACTCCACCCTGTACCTAACTCCTGCTGAACGGCTCTCCAGAACCGTGAAGTGAACTGGGTACCTCTGTCTAAGATAATAGAAACTGGAATACCATGCAGACGAACGATCTCCCGAATATAAATCTCTGCCAAACGCTCCGATGAATAAGTAGTCAGTACCGGAATGAAATGGGCTGATTTGGTCAGCCGATCCACAATCACCCAAATAGCATCATTCTTCCTCAAAGTCTGAGGAAGTCCAACCACAAAGTCCATGGTGACCCGCTCCCACTTCCACTCTAGAAGCTCAATCTGCTGAAGTAACCCTCTTGGTCTCTAATGCTCACATTTGACCTGCTGAAAGTTGAGACACCTGGCTACAAACTCTGCTATATCCTTCTTCATTCTTCGCCACCAATAGTGCTGTCTCAGATCCTGGTACATCTTCGTGGTACCCAAATGGATGGAATACCGCGAACTATGGGCCTCCCCAAGAATCAACTCCCGAAGCCCATCTATGTTGCGCACACAGATATGGCCCTGCATCCTCATCACCCTATCCTCTCCTATAGTCACATCTCTGGCATCACCCGCCGGACTCTATCCTGGAGAACTAAAAGGTGGGGATCATCATATTGGCGCTCTCTGATACGATCATGGAGGGAAGACCGAGCAACCACACAAGCTAATACCCGTCAAGGCTCAGAAAGATCCAATCTCACGAACTGACTGGCTAAGTACTGAACATCTAAGGCTAGAGGCCTCTCAGCTGCATGAAGGTATGCCAAACTCCCCAAACTCTCCGCCCGGCGACTCAAGGCATTAGCCACCACATTANGGCATGAACAATGGCAGCTAACTCAAGTTCATGGACAGGGTAGTTCTTCTCATGTATCTTCAACTGTCTGGACGCGTAGGCAATCACCCTACCGTCCTACATCAACACCGCTCCAAGGCCGACTCACGAGGCATCACAATAAACTGTATAAGACCCGGGACCAGTAGGCAATATCAAGATGGGGTTGCAGTCAAAGCTGTCTTGAGCTTCTGAAAGCTCGCCTCACACTCCCTGTCCACTGAAATGGAGCACCCTTCTGGGTTAGGGGCTGCAATCGATGAAAATCCCTCCACAAAACGACGGTAGTAACCTGCCAAGCCAAGGAAACTGCGAATCTCTGTAATTGAGGACGGCCTGGGCCAACTCTACACAGCCTCTACCTTCTTCGGATCCACCCAAATGCCCTCACTCGATACTACGTGTCCTAATAATGCCACATAACTCAACCAAAACTCACATTTTGAGAACTTTGCATACAACGTCTTCTCTCTCAGGGTCTGAAGCACTGTCCTTACGTGTTGCTCATGATCTTCCCGGCTTTGGGAATAAACAAGAATATCATCTATGAAAACAATGACGAACGAGTCGAGATATGGCCTGAACATACTGTGCATCAAATGCATAAATGTTGCGGGGGCATTAGTCATCCCGAATGACATAACTAGAAACTCGTAATGGCCATACCGAGTCCTGAAGGCAGTCTTCGGGACATCCGGCTCCCCAATCTTCAATTAATGGTACCCTGAGTGCAAATCAATCTTAGAAAATACCTGTGCACCCTGAAGCTGGTCAAATAGATCATAAATACGAGGCAAGGGATGACGGTTCTTCACTATATCCCTGTTCAACCAGCGATAATCAATACACATGCGTATAGAACCATCCTTTTTCTTCACAAACAAGATAGGAGCACCCGAAGGTGAAACACTGGGTCGAATAAAATCCTTATCAAGCAATTCTTGTAACTGATCCTTCAACTCCTTCAACTCAGGAGGAGCCATACGGTACGGAGGAATGGAAATGGGCTGAGTGCCCGGCAATAAATCAATGCCAAAATCAATGTCTCTATCGGGCGGCATGCCTGAAAGATCAGCTCGAAACACCTCGGGATATTCCCGTACCACTGGAACTGAATCCACAGAAGGGGTATCAACACTGACATCTCTTACATAAGCTAAATACGCGGCACACCCCTTCTCAACCATACGCTAAGCTTTAAGGAAAGAGATAAATCTACTAGGAGTGTGATATAAGGTACCACTCCACTCAACACGCGGAATACCTGGAATAGCCAGTGTCACGGTCTTGGCGTGACAATCAAGAATAGCATAATGGGGCGACAACCAGTCCATGCCCAAGATAATATCAAAACCCAATAATCGAGTAACAATAAATCCGCATTGATCTCAAAACCACGAATAGTAACCAAACACGACCGATAAACGCGGTCCACAACAAGAGAATCCTCCACAGGAGTAGAAACATAAACAGGAGAACTCAAAGAATCTCGGCCTATACCCAAATGCGGAGCAAAATAAGAATACACATAAGAATACATGGAGCCTGGATCGAATAGAACCAATGCATCTCTGTGACAAACCAGTATAATACCTGTAATGACAGAATAGGAGGCAACCGCCTTGGTACGAGCAGGAATAGCATAATATCTGGCCTGGCCTCCCCCTCGAGGGCGACCTCTACCTCTCCAACCTCCGCCCCTAGCTGGCTGGGCAGATGGGGTAGCAGCTGGAGCTGTGATCATGGCCTGAGAACCCTGCTGAGCACGCTGTGGCTGAAAAAGTCTGTGAAGATGCACCGCTACTAAGTCTGGGGAAGTCCCTAACCACATGGCGTGTATCGCCACACTCGAAACAAGCTCTAGGAGGACGTAGTGGCTGTGACTGGCTAGGGCCAGGTCTGCCAGACTGACCTCTGAAAGCACCCCGCGCAGGAGGCGCGCTAGAAACTGGAGGTGCATAGTAAGGCTCCTGAGGCCTGGGTGGAGCTGGGGTACCGCTGGCTGCTGGAAGGGCTGAATGAACGAGGCGGACCATATAACCCCTACCATGTCGACCTACTGCTGGGGTACGGGCACCNCGAGCATACCCTCGATCCTCCTAGAAATGCTCAGTACCTGCTGATAAGGAATGTCCATCTCCAACTCTCGAGCCATGCTAGATCTGATGGGTGGGATAAGACCCTCAATGAACCGGCGAACCCTCTCGCGGACAGTAGCAACCAAAGCCGGTCCATGCCTAGCCAATCTGGTGTAACGGATAGCATACTCTGAAACTTTCATAGCACCCTGGCACAAATTCTCAAACTCTGCGCGCCATGCGTCCCAGAGGTTCTGAGGAACAAACTCTCTCAGGAACATATGTGATAACTGGGTCCAGGTCAGTGAATCAACCTCGTCTGGACTGTCTAACTCATAGGTGTGCCACCAATCATAGGTGGCTCCGCGAAGCTGGAAGGTAGTAAAGGAAACCCCACTAGATCCGGCTATGCCCATAGTGCGAAGAATACGGTGGCACTCCTCTAGAAACTCCAAGGCATCGTCTGATGTTAGTCCACTGAATACTGGAGGGTCATATTTCTTGAACCTCTCAAGTCTCCGTTGCTCGTCCTCTGAAGCAGCTGACCTTTCCTCGGGTTGAACAGGCACTACAAGCGACACAAGAATGATCTCTAGGACCTGCTCCACATGCACTCGCTGCTCAGGAGTGCGGCGGGAGTCTGTGCTCCTCCCTCGGCCTGGGATGTGGTTTCAGCAAGGGGAAGCAACCCTGCATGAGCCAGAGTGATGTACATAGACATGAACTGAGCTAATGTCTCCTGAAGGGCTGGAGTGGTAGTGGCCATAGGCACTTCAGGTGCCTGGACCTCGGCTGGATCGGCTGGTGGTACCTCAGCGGCAGCTCGCGTAGGTGCTCTCGCACCATGAGCGCGTCCTCGGCCTCTACCTCAGCCCCGGCCTCTGACGGCTGCAGTAGGAGGCACGGGCGCCTGATCGTCCCGAGCAGCACGTGTCCTCGCCATCTGTGAGAGAATAGAAGACAGAGGTTTAGAACTGATGTCAAAAATATTGCACGACAAGGAAATAAATGAAGTGAAGATTTTTCCTAAACAGTTACATAGCCTCTCGTAGATAAGTACAGACGTCTCCGTACCGATCAACGAGACACTAATAAACCGGCCTGTGTTCTGTGACTCCTATGAACCTAGAGCTCTGATACCAACTTTTCACGACCCCAGTTCGCCCTCCGTGAACATGTCGTGATGGCACCTAGTCCCTATAACTAGGTAAGCCTAACAATGCGGAAAAACAACATAGCTTGCGGAATAATTAATTAAAAACTTAACAATCTAAAAGAAAGACTGTATATAAATGCCACTTGGCATATACAACCAAAAAAATTGCGGAAGTCTACAATATCACCCCAAAACCTGGTAACTCACGGGAACCACAGGCTAACATAAATATAATACACTGCTCTAACTCTAGAATGTCTAAACAGCTGTAAGGAAGGAAAAGCTGTCCACTAAAGCTGGAATAAGATAGAGACTCCTAGTCTGCGGACGCAGCAGATATACCTCGAAGTCTCTGCTAGATCTCTAAATCTCGAGGATAGTGCGCCTGAGTGGAGGTACGAGGATCTGCAATTGAAAAACATGCGCAGAAGGGGCATGATTACACCACATCGGTACTCAGTAAGTGCCAAGCCTAACCTCGGTCGGGTAGTGACGAGGAGGGGCAGGGCCCTACTGAGGTTAAACAATATAAGAGGAATTTACAGTATGAAAATAGACAGTAATAATGGGTACAACAGTGAAATAAGATAGGTCAACAAGGCAATAACAAAACACAAGAATAGAGTAAACACGGAATATGAACAGCTCGATAACAATGGTAACAATGAGGATCTCCCAGGATACCGTCCTGTAGTCCTTTTCACAACTGTCTAGTGGATCTCCCGGGATACCGTCCCGTAGTCCATCATATGTGCAGGGGGATCTCCCGGAATACCGTCCTGTAGTCCCAAAAAAAATATGCAGGGGGATCTCCCGGGATACCGTCCCGTAGTCCATCATATGTGCAGGGGGATCTCCCGGAATACCGTCCTGTAGTCCCAAAAAAAATATGCAGGGGGATCTCCTGGGATACCGTCCCGTAGTCCCAAAGTAAATATGCAGGGGGATCTCCCGGGATACCGTCTCGTAATCCCAAAGTAAATATGCAGGGGATCTCCCGGGATACTGTCCCGTAGTCCCAAAGTAAATATGCAGGGGGATCTCCCGGGATACCGTCTCGTAATCCCAAAGTAAATATGCAGGGGATCTCCCGGGATACTGTCCCGTAGTCCCAAAGTAAATACGCAGCCACAACAAGAAGACATTCAGAATTAGAGTGCAAAAATACAAGGCAACAAGTAATTCTAGCCTAACATGCTTCACGCAGTACAATTAAAGCAACTTAGGCAAATAGGCAATTTAGGGCAACTAGGCGAGATTTACTAAGCTAACGTAGACTATAGTTGCAAATAGAATAAAACAGGTAAGAAAGAAACTCAGGCTAAATAATTAAAGTAAAACCGGATTTTCATCAATTAGCACAAGTACACGCTCGTCACCTCACGTACAAGGAATTCAATTACCATATATCACATCCTAAGGGGAAAGGTCCCTCACACAAGGTTAGACAAGCCACTTACCTCGAACCGGCTCAAAATCAACTCGGAACCACACTTTTGCCACGAGTATCCGACTCCAAATGGCCCAAATCTATACAATTCAATTACATATCGTAAATAACATCTCAAGCAAACTGATTCTACTATTAATTCAAAGCTAAGGCGCGAAATTAGGTAAAATGACCAAAACGCCCCTCGGGCCCACGTCTCGGAATCGGGTAAAATTTATATTTTCCGGACACCTATTCACTCACGAACTCACTCAACCAGAAACAATCAAAATCCGGTGCCAAAAAAACCCCCTTAAATTTTCAGAATTTCGGTTTGGCGAAGTTTCATCAATTTCCCATGGTTTTCCCCCATTTTTGATAAATAAACTAAAGAAAACAACGGGGATTAATGGTCTAACAATGAATTAGGATTATAAAACGTTACCTATGATCCTCCTCTCCAAAACCCAAAGAAAATCGCCAATTCCCGAGATCTTAAGGAATTTTTTGACTTATGAAATAAACTCTCGGATTTTTGGAATAAAACACACAGGGATCTCGCACCTGCGGTCCCGACCACCGTTCCTGCGGTACCGCACCTGCGAAAAAAGCATCGCAGGTGCGGAATTCACTTAAGTCCACTAGCGCCGCACCTGCGGTCGTTTGGTCGCGCCTGCGGTTCCATACCTGCGGAACCCAGGTCGCACCTGCGACCACTGGTCAAATCCTCCTCCATCGCACCTGCGATCAAACCTTCGTAGGTGTGAAAACACCAGAAGAGGTCTGGTTCAGTCATTTGATAAGTCCCAATTTCTCCCGTTAAGCATCCGAAACAACCCCGAGGCCCCCGGGACCTCAACCAAAACCACCAACCAACCCTAATGCCTTATTTGAACTAGGTCGAGCCTTAAAAACGCGTCTCATAACATCAAAATCATTGATTATGCATAGGTTCAATCCTAGGAACTTAGGAAAATTCTAGAATTCACATCCGACGTCGAAACACGTCTAAACTCATCCGAATGACCTCAAATTTTGCGCACACATCCCAAATGACATGACTGAACAACTGCAACTTCCGGAATTCCATTCCGACCCTCGGATCAAAACTCACTATCGGACTGGAAACTTCAAAAATTCAAACTTTGGCATTTCAAGCCTAAATAAGCTACGGACTTCCAAAATGCATTCCGAACATGCTCCCAACCCCGAAATAACCTAACGGAGCTAACAGAACCATCGGATTTCCATTCCGAGGCTGTCTTCACACTGTTCTGACTACGAGAAACTTTCCAACACTTAAGCTCTCATTTAGGGACTAAGTGTCCCAAAACTCTCTGAAACTCAAAACCGAACTTCCCGACAATTCAATTTAGCAGAAATAGACTTGTGGAAAACAATTAATAGGTGATCGGGGTGTTAATTCTTAAGACGACCGGTTGGGTCGTCACATAACTAGAGCTATTTTTTCCCAAAAATCTTGGTTTTAACCATAAACACATAGTTGAGTGTGTTGGTACCAAGTGAAGCATGTTTGACTCTTCGAGCATGACTCAATTTGGTTTTTTTATTCATTATTACTACTATTATTACCTAACTACCAAAAACTGACCCAATCCCTTAAGAAGGTTGTCACGCCATCCATCGTTAGGAAGAGTCACCTGGTTCACACAAAAACTCGCCTTTGGAAAGATTTGTGACACTAATAAAACCAAAGGCTTATTATCCACTAAAACATAAAAAGAAGTTATTAAAGCAAAAAAGAAGCTACTAAATCAAAAAGCAAATTAAAAAGAAGCTACTAAGTCAAAAAGAAGACAAACATAAAGATAAAGAATCTAATAAAGAAAAAAAACTATTGAAAGCAAGACGAATATACATAAAGAGAGATAAGAGAGAATATATACATAACGAGAAAGAAGAGGAAAATAGTACTAAGTTAATTACATGCCAATTTGTCTCATAGTTATCAAAATACATCATCAGAATCATCAAAATGTCAAAGAAACTCCACCCCTCCTCCCCACGAATAAAAATAAGAATTGTCCCCAATTCTTAACAAAAGAAGAGTATAAAAAGAGTGAGAGTGAAGAAAACTCCCTATGGCTCAGTGGCCATCTCTGTGTCCCCAGCAGTGGTACCGACGTCAGTCTCCAATTGGATCTCACCATCCTCAAGTCCGGGAGTAGCTGGGTTGGTGAACATCTGGCGGACTGCTTCAGCAGTGTCTACAGGAAGTTCTGGCTCCTCATACTGGCCAGCTGCTGTGGTGGGCTCTGTGGGATCTGGACCTGGGTGGTGCGGCTCTATCAACATGTCGAATGGAATGTCTCTGACTGCTGCAAGCTTGGTGACCTATCGGCGGAGCTTATCCACTGATTTCTTTGAAGCCTCTGAATTCCGCACTTCTTTACTTCTTTTCCCAATTCTTCGATCACGGACCCATGCTATACCAGAGTGGCCATGATAGTGTTATGGTTGTCCAGGATTTTATTCAATGTTTCTTTGACTGTGGGAGGAATCTGGAGTGCCACATAGATGATCGCGATGCAACATGACCGGATAAGACAGATAGCTTTGCAGTAGCTGTCTCCATCCAGTTGCTTAGGCTCGCTAAATTCTGGGAGACTCGCAGTACAGATAATAGAGAAATGGCATAGGTAACGACTTCAAATCCAATGAGGGAAGCACTGAGGCTGAGTGTGGAGGCATGCCAGCTACATTAGAAGAAGGCACTGTTGAAGTGGAGGGAATATATACTGACTCTGCAACTACCACTGAAGGCTCATCAGACTGGCCTATGGTAGTAGTCGGCTGACCCTTTATCTTCGGGTTCTTTGGATCCATCATAGAATACCAAGAGAAGGGCTTCTTTTCCCAAACCTTTGTGTCAAAGTCCCCGAGCTCTACTCGTGCATCTGTAAGGTACTCTGTGAGGGTGTTGGGATACGCGTAGGAGATATCAGCCTGCCTGGCAACCGCTGTCATGTTGGCCGACCTCACGGCACCCATATTTATCAAGTACTCGGCCATAATAGTTGCAACTAGAGCGCCTGTGGAATAGGTAAGTTGGTCTCATACTGGCACGGGTCTAGTCTTCTGCATACGAAGGTTTGCTACCCCTTCACCTCAAAATTCAGGGTGTTCTGCTGAATAAGAACCCCTGCAGTGATCCATGGTGGTGGTGGCCCCGCGGCCGCAAGAATATTAGCTAGCCATGGGCGAGCCGCATCACCAATCTCCAGCTTCTCCAAGTATTGCACTAGCTCCATGTCCTCAAACCTCAAGTAGGAGTTCAATGTGTGCAGTTCGAAGCGCACCTTCAAATTTCTCATTTTTGTCACTTTGGTCTCTTTCTTGATATGTGCCACATTGGCATAGAACTCCCAGACCAAGTATTCCTTTGCATCCACAACTGACTGGGTGAATTACATCTACCCTTTTCTATCTCGGAACAGCCTCGACACTTCTGGAATGTACTTGTCAAGGTCTTGCAGTAGGAAATTTTTCTCAAGAGTGATCAATCTCACCGTCCACCACCCACGGGAACTGGTGAAGGCAGCTAAACTCATAAACCGGTCCTCCCAGACCTCTTTCTTCTTTGACCTCTCAAGGTCGGCAACTGTGGTATAACCTCCTCTACCATCGTCCGAAATATCATCAGCAGCGGCTGCTGGTGCCTTAGAGACATGTGTAGTAGAGGGCTCTGAAGCCTTACTTGCACTCTCCGAACCCTCGGAAGAGTTATGTGAGGAGGAAGGTTCGTCTCTAAGTTGGTACCTTCGTTGTGGCTATGATTGAACTACAGGTTGCTCTTGCACTGAATCGCCCTCCGATGTTTCCCGAGATGGGGCATATGAACTAGATTCGGAGGGGCTTGGGCTGTCTTCCTCGGCCTCCTGTGGCTTTCTTGTTGATTACCCTTTGGAGGGCGAGGGGTAAATTTCTTTTGCCTCTGTCTCTCTAGAAGGCTCACCCCTCCCCTTTAACGTGTCACCACGACCTCGAGATCTGACCATTTTCTATAAACTTGGGGAAAACAATTAATAGGGGATCGGGGCGTTAATTCTTAAGACGACCGGCTGGGTCGTCACATAAATAGAGCTATTTATTCCCAAATATCTTGGTTTTAACCATAAGCACATAGTTGAGTGTGTTGGTACCAAGTGAAGCATGTTTGACTCTTCGAACATGACTCAATTTGGTTTTTTTATTCATTATTACTACTATTATTACCTAACTACCAAAAACTGACTCAATCCCTTAAGAAGGTTGTCACGCCATCCATCGTTAGGAAGAGTCACCTGGTTCACACAAAAACTCGCCTTTGGAAAGAACTGTGACACTAATAAAACCAAAGGCTTATTATCCACTAAAACATAAAAAGAAGCTATTAAAGTAAAAAAGAAGATATTAAATCAAAAAGCAAATAAAAAAGAAGCTACTAAGTCAAAAAGAAGACAAACATAAAGATAAAGAATCTAATAAGGAAAAAAAAATATTGAAAACAAGACGAATATACATAAAGAGAGATAAGAGAGAATATATACATGACGAGAAAGAAGAAGAAAATAGTACTAAGTTAATTACATGCCAATTTGTCTCATAGTTATCAAAATACATCATCAGAATCATCAAAATGTCAAAGAAACTCCACCCCTCCTCCCCACGAATAAAAATAAGCATTGTCCCCAATGCTTAACAAAAGAAGAGTATAAGAAGAGTGAGAGTGAAGAAAACTCCATATGGATCAGTGGCCATCTCTGTGTCCCCAGCAGTGGTACCGACGTCAGTCTCCAATTGGATCTCATCATCCTCAAGTACGGGAGTAGCTGGGTTGGTGAACATTTGGCGGAATGCTTCAGCAGTGTCTACAGGAAGATCTGGCTCCTCAGACTGGCCAGCTGCTGTGGTGGGCTCTGTGGGATCTGGGCCTGGGTGGTGCGGCTCTATCAACATGTCGAATGGAATGTCTCTGACTGCTGCAAGCTTGGTGACCTATCGGCGGAGCTTATCTACTGATTTCTTTGAATCCTCTGAATTCCGCACTTCTTTACTTCTTTTCCCAATTCTTCGATCACGGACCCATGCTATACCAGAGTGGCCATGATAGTGTTCTGGTTGTCCAGGATTTTATTCAATGTTTCTTTGACTGTTGGAGGAATCTGGAGTGCCACATAGATGATCGCGATGCAACATGACCGGATAAGACAGATAGCTTTGCAGTAGCTGTCTCCATCCAGTTGCTTAGGCTCGCTAAAGTCTGGGAGACTCGCAGTACAGATAATGGAGAAATGGCATAGGTAACGACTTCAAATTCGAGGAGGGAAGCACTGAGGCTGAGTGTGGAGGCATGGCAGCTACATTAGAAGAAGGCACTGTTGAAGTGGAGGGAATATATACTGACTCTGCAACTACCACTGAAGGCTCATCAGACTGGCTTATAGTAGTAGTCGGCTGACCCTTTATCTTCGGGTTCTTTGGATCCATCATAGAATACCAAGAGAAGGGCTTCTTTTCCCAAACCTTTGTGTCAAAATCCCTGAGCTCTACCCGTGCATCTGTAAGGTACTCTGTGAGGGTGTTGGAATACGGGTAGGAGATACCAGCCTACCTGGCGACCGCTGTCATGTTGGCCGACATCACGGCACCCATATTGATTGAGTACTCGGCCATAATAGTTGCAACTAGAGCGCCCGTGGAATAGGTAAGTTGGTCTCATTCTGGCACGAATCTAGTCTGCTGTATACGAAGGTTTGCCACCCCTTCACCTCAAAATTTAGGGTGTTCTGCTGAATAGGAACCCCTGCAGTGATCCATGGTGGTGGTGGCCCCGCGGCCGCAAGAATATTAGCTAGCCATGGGCGAGCTGCATCACCAATCGCCATCTTCTCCAAGTATTGCACTAGCTCCATGTCCTCAAACCCCAAGTAGGAGTTCAATGTGTGTAGTTCGAAGCGCACCTTCGGATTTCTCATTTTTGTCACTTTGGTCCCTTTCTTGATATGTGCCACATTGGCATAGAACTTCCAGACCAAGTATTCCTTTGCCTCCACAACTGACTGGGTGAATCACATCTACCCTTTTCTCTCTCGGAACAGCCTCGACACTTCTGGAATGTACTTGTCAAGGTCTTGCAGTAGGAACTTTTGCTCAAGAGTGATCAATCTCACCGGCCACCACACACGGGAACTGGTGAAGGCAGCTAAACTCATAAACCGGTCCTCCCAGACCTCTTTCTTCTTTGACCTCTCAAGGTCGGCAACTGTGGTATAACCTCCTCTACCATCGTCCGAAATATCATCAGCAGCGGCTGCTGGTGCCTTAGAGACATGTGTAGTAGAGGGCTCTGAAGCCTTACTTGCACTCTCCGAACCCTCGGAAGAGCTATGTGAGGAGGAAGGTTCGTCTCTAAGTTGGTACCTTCGTTGTGGCTATGATTGAACTACAGGTTGCTCTTGCACTGAATCGCCCTCCGATGTTTCCCGAGATGGGGCATATGAACTAGATTCGGAAGGGCTTGGGCTGTCTTCCTCGGCCTCCTGTGGCTTTCTTGTTGATTACCCTTTGGAGGGCGAGGGGTAAATTTCTTTTGCCTCTGTCTCTAGAAGGCTCACCCCTCCCCTTTGACATGTCACCACGACCTCGAGATCTGACCATTTTCTATAACAAGAAACAATAGCAGTTAGTTATGGTTCAATTGTAACAGGTAGTATAACACATTTCAAAACATAAGTGCAGGGTGTGGAAGTGTGGTTCTCACAATTTCAAGTGCGACCGCAGATTAGGTTGTGCGGACAGCACAATTTGAAAGTGCGGTCGCAAAGATGAATCTTTGGTCCACACAATTTTGAGTGTGACCGCATAATTGAAGTGCGATCCACACATTTATGACTGGGACCGCACATTAGAATTTCCAAAAGTGCCAACTCTCTGATGACAGTGATTGGCATGTTCTGCGGCCACACACACTTTTCTACGGCCACGATGGAAGTTCTGCGCTCCGCACAATTTCAAGTATGGTTCGCAGAATCATGCTTTACCAACTGCCCCTAATCTCCACTTCTGCGGGTCGCAAAATTTATTTTGCGGCCGTATATTCAAAATTAAATCGGGAAAACTTTCTAAGGGTTCTAATTTTTGCACAAATTCGACATGGTAATAGTAATAAAACATGATAATCACGATACCATTCCCCAAATAGCAATAGGAGTTGACCCAACATAATTTAAACCCCACATGGCTTGTAAAGATTGATTTCTAGTGACAAATGGCTTCAACTAACTAACAAATTGGAAATTAGCCTAAAAATTGAAAAACTCTATGGGTAATTGGCGCATACCAAATATGAAGCAGTGTTAAGGAATGATCACATAAGTGGATTTTGTGTAGTAGATGATTTAACAGATGCTTGCAAAGTTATAGCTTTTTGAGTGCCCAGAGAGTTAAAAGAGTGTACAGTAGTCCTAAGTTCACTATTTATACATGAAGGGTCTGGCTTAGGGACAAAGAGACGATTGCGGCCGCAGAATTCCTTCTGCGGACCGTACTCTGTTACCTGAGGTTCAAATTGCCTTTGGAGATCTGCGGTCCGCACAATTTGGGGTGCGACACTATGAACCGCAGAATTCGATGTGCGGCCGCACATTGATTGTTTCTCTTACAGACCAAACTTCAAAGATTTTGAAATTTCCCATCTCAATTTGTGCAGTCCGCACAAGATTTGCGCGGTCGCAGTTGCCTTCTTCTGTAGCATTCAAAATTATGCGGTCCACACTTTTTTCATTACAGTCCGCACTTTTTTCATACTTAACCAAATTTTTTTAGCACAGCTCCTGTAAAGCACACTCATTCCTGCAAAATACTCCAAATCTAGCTAGCACAAAATAACACCTATCTTTAAAAGAAAAAGAGAAAGAAAATAAACATGGGTTGCCTCCTAAGAAGCACCTGATTTAACGTCGCGGCACAACGCAGATTACCGTCGCTTCAAATGGATCACAGCCACCACGTGGCCGTGATAAGCTTGTCCCAAATAATGCTTCACCCGGTGACCATTGACTCGGAATACCACATCATTTTTGTTCTTCAAGTCAATGCACCAAAAGGTGTCACACCCACAATTTCAAAGGGACCACTCCATTTGGATTTCAGCTTTCCGGGGAACATCTTCAATCGTGAGTTAAATAACAAAACAAGATCGCGCACCTTAAACTCCTTTCGGATGTATTTTTCATGAAGGTACTTCATTCTCTCTTTATACATGTACGAACTTGCATATGCATGTTACCAAAACTCATCTAATTCATTCAATTGTTCAACCCGCAAGTTAGCGTCTGCATCTCAATCAAGATTTAACTTCTTTAAAGCTCACATGGCTTTGTGCTCGAGTTCCACCGGAAGATGACAAGCTTTTCCAAACACAAACCGGTATGGACACATCCCGATAGGAGTTTTGAAAGCAGCCCGATAAGCCCATAGTGCATCATTAAGCTTCTTCGAACAATCCGTCCGGTTAGCATTCACCGTTTTGGACAAGATACTCTTTGTCTCCCGGTTGGAGACTTCCACTTGACCGTTATCTTGAGGATAATAGGGAGTCATAACTTTATGAGTGACACCATACTTGCTAAGCAAGGTGTCAAAAGCCTTGTTGCAGAAATGCGACGCGCCACCGCTTATGATAGCTCGTGGGGTACCAAATCTTGTGAAAATATTCTTCTTCAAAAATTCCACTACACTTCTCGCTTCATTGTTGGGTTGAGCAACGGCCTCAACCCATTTAGACACATAATCAACCGCAACCAAGATGTAGGTGTTTCCAAAAGAACTCACAAAAGGGACCCATGAAGTCAATACCTCACACATCAAAGATATCAATCTCCAAAATGGTAGTGAGAGGCATTTCATTCTTCTTCGAGATTCCTCCGGCATGTTGGCATTCATCACATCTTTTCACCATATCACTTTCATATTTGTAGAGAGTAGGCCAATAGAAATCTCAACTTAGCACTTTAGCCGCCGTTCTTTCTCCTCCGTGGTGACCAACATAAGGAGAAGAGTGACAAGCTTCAAGATAAAATTTTTCTCTTCATATGGTACACATCTTCTAATTACCCCATCCGTGAAAATCCGGAAGAGGTAAGGCTCGTCTGACAATCCCATTTGAGCTTCTTCCTTTGATTTGAAGAGAACTCATCTGCTATGATTCCACACACAAGGTAGTTTACGAGATCGACGAACCATGGCACCTCCTTCATTGAAATATCCAAGAGTTGCTAATAGGGGAAGGAGTCATTGATTTTAAGGCCATCATGTAGCCTGCCCTCCTCCTCCAAACGAAACAAATGGCCCGCCACTTGATTTTCACTCACTTTTCGATCTTGAATGTCAATATCAAAATCTTGCAACAATAGCACCCATCTCATCAACCTAGCTTTTGAATCTTTCTTGTTCATAACATACCGAAGTGCCGCATGATCCGTATGAACAATAACCTTTGCACCTATCAAGTACGGGTGGAACTTTTCAATAGCAAACACAATGGCAAGGACATATTTTTCGGTAACGGTGTAATTGACTTGGGCATCATTCATGGTCTTACTAGCATAGTATACCGGATGAAAATTATTATTGATATGTTGCCTCAAAACTTCTCCAACCGCTACATCACACATGAGCTCAAAAGGAATACTCCAGTTAGGAGCGATGATAATGGGAGTAGTTATCAACTTGAACTTAAGCAATTCAAATGCTCTAATGAAATCATCATTGAAGTAAAATTTAGCATCTTTTTCCAAAAATTTGCACAAGGGGTTCACCACTTTGGAAAAATCCTTTATGAAGAGCCGAACCCTACATGAACCAAAAAACTTCTCACGCCCTTCACGGATGTTGGAGGTGGAAGTTTAGAAATGACCTCTATTTTCGCCTTGTCAACCTCTATTCCCTTATTTGAAATCATGTGGCCAAGTACAATACCCTTCTCGATCATGAAATGGTATTTCTCCCAATTCAACACCAAGTTCGCTTCTTCACATCTTGCCATACCTTACCTAAATTTTCCAAGAAATCATCAAAGGAATCCCGACTACCAAAAAGTCATCCATGAAGACTTCAAGGTAGTCCTCTAATATATATGTAAATATCTCCATCATACACCATTGAAAAGTTATCGCTGCATTGCATAAGCCAAATGGCATCCGCTTGAAAGTGAAAGTGCCATAGGAACAAGTAAAAGTTGTTTTCTCTTGATCTTCCGGGGTAATAAGGATTTAATTGTAGCCCGAATATCCATCTCGAAAGCACTAGAATGCCCGACCGACCAATATATCAAGCATTTGGTCAAGAAAGGGTAATGGTAAATGGTCTTTCTTTATGATTTATTTAGCTTCCGGTAGTCCATACACACTCTCCACCTGGTCACTGTTCTTGTTGGATTCAACTCATTCTTATCATTGGTGAACATAGTTATGCCCCCCTTATTCGGAACACATTGCACCGGAGAAGTCCACAAACTATAAGAGATGGGGTGGACAACCCCAGCATCTAACCACTTTATGATCTCCTTTTTAACCACGTCTTGCATGGCTTCATTGAGTCTCCTTTGATGTAGAAGGGTTTGGCATCTTCCTCCAAGTTAATCTTGTGCATGCAAAATACGGGGCTTATTCCCCGAATATACGCCAAAGTCCACCCAATAGCTTTCTTCCTCTTGTAGAGCACCGCCAATGTAGAGTCAACCTGCACGTTAGTCAAACAAGAGGAAAGAATAACCGGTAAATTAGATAAAGGACCAAGGAATTCATACCTAAGATGTGGAGGTAATGGCTTCAACTCCAAGATAGGAGGCTCTTCAATTTGAGGCTTTGTAGGAGGAGTTTTCCTATTCTCAATATCCAAGGAAATTTTCCGGGGTGCATAATTGTACGACCCCATCCCTTTCAAAGAATTAACACATTCCATGAAGCCATCCATCTCGTCATCATTAAAATTGAGCAAGACAGCCTCCAACATGTTACCCACATTAATCATGGCACTTGTATCATAAATAATCACATTGGTCACCAAGTCCACGAAAGAACACACTTCATTTCTATTAGGTTGACTCATAGATTTGCTCACGTGGAACACCACCTTTTCATCACCCACCCGTAAAGGAATTTCTCCGGCTTCCACATCAACAAGATCCTTCCCCGTAGCAAGGAAAGGTCTACCAAGAATAATTTTCACCTTATAGTCCACTTCACAATCAAGAATAACAAATATGCCGGGAGAATGAACCTGTCAACTCGAACAAATACATCCTCAATAACCCCCAATGGTCTCTTCGTTGTACGATCGACCATTTGTATTCTCATAGATGTGGTTCTTGGTTGACCAATTCTCCATTTCTTTAAAATTGAATAGGGCATCAAATTGATACTTGCCCCAAGATCACAAAGAGATTTTGCAAACTCGGCATTTCCAATGGTACAAGGAATTGCAGAAGCATTGGGATCTTATAACTTAGGAGCCATCGAATGCACAATTGCACTCACTTGGTGCGTGACTTTGATAGTTTCAAAATTCATCGATCTCTTCTTTGTCACTAAGTCCTTCATGAAATTTTCATATCCGGGCATTTGATCCAAGGCTTCAACTAATGGAACATTTATAGAGATACTCTTCATCATATCAATGACTTTTTGAATTGATTCTCACCATTTTTCTTGGCAAGCCTTTGAGGATAGGGAGGAGGTGGCTTAGGAAATGGTGACTTAGCTTTTTGCACTACCGGTTCTGGTATGTCAATTACATGATCCTTAGACGGGTTCACATCCTCTTGAGTCTCTTCCACCATGTCATCAATATCAATCTGCACTTCATCATTTGCTTGCACAACATTGTTCGAGATCTCCTCTTCTTCTACCTCTTACTCATCGCCCACAAGTTGCCTTTGACTTGAGGTAGGTGCATTCCCACCTCTACCACTTCTTGTAATAACGGTCATGGCATGACCCGTATTGTTCTCACCCTTCGGATTCACCACAGTATCACTTGGTAGTTCCCCCTTAGGACGAGAATTTAAAGCTTGAGAGATTTGACCAATTTGCACTTCTAAGTTTCGGATTGATGTGTTGTGTGAAGCAAGTTGGGCATCAGAATCGTCTTCTCCATCATTTGCTTGACCATGTTCTCAATATGACCCATTTCATTGTTGGAGGAACCAGGACCATAAGAACGATAAGGAGGCAGAATGCTCGGTTGTTGATAAATCGGGGGCCTTTGAAAACTCGATCCTCGATTTCCTTGGTTGTTGTTCCACCAGCCTTGGTTGCTGGCTCCCCAATTTCCTTGGTTATTATTGTTTTTCCAATTCCCTTGGTTATTGCTTCCTTTCCAATTGCCTTGATTATTGTTATTTCTATTGCCTTGATTGTTTCCACTATTCCAATTACCTTGGTTGTTAGAATTCCAATGACTTGATTATTTGAAGGTCTCCATTATTATTGACTAGGGCCTTGGAAGTTGTTTCTTTGCCCTTGAAAGTTTTTTACATATTGGACCTTTTCTTCTTGATCATTTTAAGAATCTCCTTGATCCAATCCACTATCATCTTGCACAAAATTATCCATTCTTTGTTGCACTTGTGGACTTCTTGTTCTTCTCTTGTTCACCATCATATTGACTCCCTTCATAGCATTGACTTGCCTCGGGTTTTTCACTTGTTGAAGTTGAGCCTTTGGCAATTGGTTCATGGTGGTTTTCAAACTCGGATATGGCTTGCCCATGGTCATGTAACTCTTTATGAAGAAGAATAACATTTGGATCACCTTGTGGAACATTGGCTCTAGATTTCGAAGACGATGAATTATGCTTCATCTCATCAAAAATATCACACGCCTCCGCATAAGGCGTAGTCATGAAGTTCCCACTGGCAAGTTGATTCACTACACATTGGTTGGTGGTATTGATTCCCAGATAGAAAGTTTGTGAATCATGTCCTCCGTCATATCATTTTTGGGGCACTCTTTCACCATTGTTCTATATTTTACCCATATCTCATGTAGTGGTTCATTGGGCACTTGCTTGAGTGCTAGAATTTCATCCCGAAGAATGGCCATGTGCCCGGGAGAGAAATACTTTGAAATAAATTTCTCCGCTAGTTCATCCCAAGTACGAATGGAATGATTTGGAAAACGTTCCAATCAATCTAAATCTTTTCCCCGTAGAGAGAAGGGAAAAAACCTTAGCCTCAAAGATCCTCGAAGACATTTGCTTGTGTTCTTCCCCAACACGTATCAACGAATCCCTTCAAGTTTTTATATGCATTTTGACCAGATGGACCGGGAAGAACCCTCGTTGCTCGAGCAAAGTGAGCATCACGTTGGTTATTTGAAAGTTGCCCGCCCTAATATGGTATGAGACTATAGCACTTGCATACCATTCATTCAGCAACACCGGGTGTGTATCCGCTCGTGGTGGAGGTGGGGGTGGAACGGGTCCATTGTCTTGAGGTGGTTGGCCTCGTCTATTAGCTTGAGGTTCAAGAGGACCTTATCCATTTGATCATCATCAAAGTCCACATCTCCCACGGCTATGTTTCTGAGATTGTTGTTTTCCATGATTGCACTACAATACTCACACGTTAGTAACAAGGAAGGAAAAGAAGATCTTCCAAAAACACACCTAAATATATAGCTAACACCATTTTTTAGCTCATCGGCAACGGCGCTAAAAATGATCTCGTCCAATTTCACTCCTCTATTTGAGGATATGAAAATGGTCGATGCAATAGTAATACCCAACAAGAGTGGGGGTCGAAATCCATAGGGAGCTATATGAATGGGTGTTAGTAGTATATATCTTAGCGCGTGAATTTGAATATCCAAATTTGCACTTCCGCATTATTTGGTTTTGTTTGAAAATCTAAATTAAATTATGATTGCTATTTAAAGAATGAAATAAGGAAATTATTTTAGGTTGTTTTTCAAATGATATAAAAGGCCTAGGGTTATGACCTTCACCTAGGTGTTTGCCTAATGGGTTGTAAACTTTAAATCTTATTTTATTTGTCAGGGTGTACTATAGCTATCAACACTCAAGTACCCACTCACTACCTCTCGGCCAGAGAGTGATTTTTCCCAATTTGGTTTTCTCAAGTCCAAATAGGTATTAAACAAAACAATTGATAATAAGCTCAAGTCGGGTTTTATAATCTCTAGGTTCAACCCTTTATTTGGGCTTATCAATCTCTCGACTGACCAAATTTCTTGCTAGCCAAGTTTTCCTAGTCTAAGTCTCTCTTTCTCAAGTAGATACCAAGTCAAATAGGCATGAAATAATGTTTGCAACCATTAATTCTTCAAATAAAAGCAAGAACAAGGCTAGAAATCAACACCCAACCATAAAAAAGCAATAAATCAAACACCCATTAAGTTTACATACTAGGGTTGGGTCACAATCCTAGTGAAAGTCTAGGTACTCATGCTTAGATTGGAAGAAAAAGAAGAAGAAGTGATAATTAAACCCATACTCATAATTAAAATGATGAAATCAATATTCAAAAAATCTCAAAATAGCAAAAACTACTAAAAATAGCAAAAGAAACGGTCTACTATAGCAGCTGATGTCAAAAGTTAACCTAAAAAAGTGAAACTCTTCTATTTATACAGGATTAAAATTTTCGGACATAAACACCCTTTTGGAGATTCTGCGGCCACACAATTCCATGTGTGGTTCACACTCTGCTTCAGCTTGACAAGATTGGAAATATGCGGCCGCATAATAATGAACTGCGACCTCATAATAATGAACTACGGCCTTTTTGCCCTCTTTCTGCAGTCCGCACTTTAATGTATGTAGTCACACCTTGTTCTTCTGCGGTCCGCACAAATGTGTATGTGGCCGCGTAGCTCTTCTTCTGCAGCCGTACAATAATTGTGCGGTCCGCACTTATGTTGAACTGGAAGTGTAGGTTCTCTGGACTTTTGCTCTGACCCAGCTTCTGCGGGCACAAAATTCATGTGCGGTCTGCATTTTTCCACATTCTCTAATGGACTTTCTTCACAACCTACGGAAGCAGATGATATTCTGCGGTCCGCACTTTGAGATTTTGTGCCTGTTTTTGTCCTTGAGTTCATATTACTCCTTCTTGAGTTGGATTTCATCTCGGGAGCTCATCTTCCAATATTTCTGCAATTAAGTACATTTCATCAGTTTTCTGAAACACCATTAAGCGCTTTTGGACTAAAACGAAAGCTAAAACACACTAATAAGTAGTCAAAATCCTCACTTATCACAGGTTCCTTAAAAATATAATTATCACGATTTGTAGTCTCTTGTCCAATTTGCAAATGTTGCAATAATTGTTTAAGATTCAAATCTTCCTTCCTATGTAAGATTTTTCTTCTGTACTCTTACCATGACAGAGGAAGTTTTGAAATAATAGCACCAAGATAAAAGTTCTCATCAAGATTAAGTTTAGAAATATCAATTTTATTAGCTATAAATTAGAATTATTGCACTTGATTAGTGATAAACTTGTCATCAATCATCTTGAATTCCATATAATCTGAAACAAGAAACTTATTTGAGCTCGCCTCTTCAGCCAAATAAATTGCTTGAAGAGTATCCCAAAGTTCTTTGGCAGTTTTGCACTTAGCAGAATATTGATCGTAATATTTGTTGGCCATTGATCCAAGAATATAATTCTTGCATAAATAATCATAATCTTGCGACTTAATAATTTGTTCTCTAATCGAGGTAGCCTCAATAGTTGCTACCTCGGAATTAGGAACATTGGGGCAAGGTTGTTCAAGAACCAAACTTGGTATCAGAGTCTAAGGTTTTAAAGCGTCCTGGGATGTCTCGGAGCCGTGTCTAATACAGGCCTTCCTTCATTGTTATTCTGTATCGTGCGTTATAGTGGAATGCAAGGTTGTTCTCCTCTAACCCATGCATTGTTCTAACTTTCAGTAAATGGCACCTAAGAAGAAGGCGAGGTTTGGCCAGGAGGCCAATACCACCCCAAGAGTGGCTATCGATTCCCAAATTAATGGTTTGGGCGAGCATAATCCCCCAACTATTATGCTGTCAGGTTCTTCTACTCCAGTTCCTACTCCTGTGGAGGGTGCCACCATCCCTCCCACTGATATTCCTCATCCTCCTCCAGCCCCAGCTTCCGGGTCCGGTGTTTCTGATAGGTATATTAGGGAACCTATTCAAACGTTGACTCAGTTAGTGGCTTCTCAGGCCCAGAGGTCAAATGTTACGCCACCTCTTTCTGCTCGCAAGGGGATTCTTCCGGTTCCAGGGTGAGCAGGTTTCTTCAGTTAGACCCTCCAAAGTTCACAGGTACTGACCCCGAGCTAGACCCTCAGGATTTCATTGATGAGATGCATAAGACTCTCCGAGTTATGCGTGCTATAGAGATCCTCCCCCACTTAAGATCATTCGTCCTCGAATGGGGTTCAAGGTTCACTTAGGTTTAGTCATATTATATGCTAACAGCCCCAAATTTTTCCTAACTCTCATAAATTTCGAAAATTTTTCCAGAGTTTCCTTTGTAATATGGCCTATCCACCTGTCAGAGAGCCCCCAAAACACATATCGACAACCTTTATACGATCAGACAACACAATAGATTATAGAACAACGGAGGCTTCATAAAAGATGGATAACTAGGGATGGAGAGTCTTTACACCAGCCGAATAGGTAATACAAATATTCATAGAAAACAACTTCATAGAACTATTACATGGTTATTTAAACAAATTAGGGTACTTCTGTTTCATTTAGTTCTCGGCTTCCCAAGTAGCTTCCTTGACTTGCTGCTTTCGCCATAATACTTTTTACAGATGTAATTTCTTTGTTCCTCAACTTTCGGACATGTCTATCAAGAATAGAAACGGGAATTTCTTCATATGACAATTCTTCGTTAATCTCAATGGTCTCAACTGGCACGATGAAGGACGGGTCTCCAACTACCTTATTCAATATGGACACATGAAATATCGGGTGCACCAATGACATTTCCGGGGGTAGCTCAAGCTTGTACGCAATCTGGCCTACCCTCTCAATGACTCTATATGGCCCTAATGATCCTCCCCTAGGAGCTTATCTCCCACCTCCGAATGAATCCCCAAGGTTTCTCGCTGATCGGGCCCTACCACTACTTTCTTGGTCCCTTTTGTGCTTTGACTTTCGAGCCTCAGTAGCCTTGCAAAACGCCACCATTTTTCCATAGTTCATGTCAGAATTTAGAGCAGTTGTGGCAGCTTCATTTATAACCAGGGGACTAAGACCCTACACAAATCGACGAACCCTGGCCTCCATAGTCGGCATCATATGAATATCATACTTTGGCAGGCGCACAAACTACATGTAATACTCCCACACACTTTTACCACCTTGCTTAAGGGTCTCAAACTCCACAGCATGGGATGCCTTAGTCTAGGCCAGCAGGAAATGGTCTACGAAAGCATCCGCAAAGTCGTCTCACCTCGCCGGAGGGATCCCCTCCTCACGGGAGTCCTCCCACATCTCAAACCAGGAATATGCCACCCATTTCAGATGATAGGAGGCCAACTCTACTCCCTCCGTCTCCGTAGCATGCATAACTCGGAGAGTCTTATGCATCTCATCAATGAAATCCTGAGGGTCTTCCTCGGGGTCAGTACCTATGAACTCTGGAGGGTCTAACTGAAGAAACCTGCTCACCCTAGAACCGGAAGAATCCCCTTGCGAGCTGAAAGAGGTGGGCGTAACATTTGACCTCTGAGCCTGAGAAGACACTAACTGAGTCAACATCTGAATAGCTCCCCTAATATCCCTATCAGAGACACCGGACCCGGAAGTTGGGGCTGGAGGAGGATTAGGAATATCAGTTGGAGGGATGGTGCACCCTCCGCAGGAGTAGGAACTGGAGTAGAAGAACCTAGCAGCGTAATAGTCGGGGGATTATCCTCGCCCGAACCATTAATTTGGGAATCGATAGCCACTCTTGGTGTGGTATTGGCCTCCTGGACAAATCTCGCCTTCTTCTTAGGTGCCATTTACTGAAAGTTAGAACAATGCATGGGTTAGAGGAGAACAACCTTGCATTCCACTATAACACTCGATACAGAATAACAATGAAGGGTATTATTCCTAAATGCCCGAGTAGCCCCCCAATTATAGATGTGGTTGAAAACACACCTATAAGAAGGGCTCTACTAGACACGGCTCCGAGACATCCTAGGACACTTTAAACCTTAGGCTCTGATACCAAGTTTGTCACGCCACAACCTCGGGGAGCGCAACCAGCGCTCTACCGAGAGAACCCGATCGAGCAAGCCTTGTAAACATATCCTACCCGACTCACTTATATTTTAAAAAGGGAAAGCATCACCGTTCATTAACCCGGGGAGAGATCAGTTATATAAATATGCATATGTTACTAATTCATTCTTCCTTACTTACAATATATGATAGTCAAACTCCTAAAAGTAATTTCAGTTTACGATTAAGAGGAATAGGGTTTCAACATACAACTAGATTCGATAACAATCCCCACTTCCCATACATGACCCACATAGCACTTCACAAGATAGAATAAGAAAATAAACAGGTAGGAAAACAGTCATCGAAATCACATAGCACTTCACAGGAATAGAGAATCACAAGTAGGGGGGTCACAATGTTTCTTATTTCGTCTTTCCATCCTTTTGGTTAACACCCTTCTTATGTCGAGTGCCACAATTTATAATACCACCGTGTCGTTTTCACACGGGGTCCGGTCTCTGCCCGACCGGCTAAGCCATCCCAAGTGAGACATAACCACATCATAATTCATGTTCATATTTCCGATGTAAATGCCACCATGAGTACATCATGGAGTCCGATCTCGGCCCGACCGGCTAAGTCATCTCACTTGAAACAGTGAGAAATAACTGCATCATAATCTATATTCATGTTTTCGATTACCACCATGTGTACATCATGGAGTCCAATCTCGACCCTATCGGCTAAGCCATCTCACTTGTTACATAACCATATCATTTATTTATTCAGTTCACATTCTTTTCCCATCCTTTATCACATAGTACTTGGAACTTGGACGCGTTTTACAATTGGGTTTGTTTCCCTTTTTGTTCGTTCAGTAGTAATATCCTTTATTTTGATAAGACCCAACATACAATGAATTGTACACATAATAGAAGGAGCATAAAGAATCATAATTCACATTTACAAGTAGCATGGTGACATGGTCAACAACTCGGACAATCAAGAAACAGAATCTCTCATCTCAACACATTAGAGCAGACAATTCAAGTATGATCAAGCAAGGGACTCATACTAAATACTCGGGCACTAATGAGATGATTCTTCAAAGATTAGAATTAGCCATACATACCTCGATTGGGTCTTATCCCTAATTCCTACGATGATTTCTGGAATCCGTTAGCCCTTTCGATCAATTTAACAAAATGGCACAATCAAATCTTAATTAGGAATTTAATCATAGACCTAGATCATTTGAGCATTACACCTACCATTATAAAATTGCCAAGGTCCCATCCCTCATTTCTTTCTATTTTTGCTTTTACTTACCCTTACATAGCTTAGAATCCCATGCATGCAAGGTCCCCATCCTCTATCCCATGAACTACCCTACCAATGGCCCAATTTAGTTATATCATGAAAATTAAAAGCTGGTGCAGAGAGACTTACCTCTTAGAGTGAGGAAGTTTTTACCCTATTTGATTAAAACCAAGCCTTTAGTAAGGAGTGAAGATAAAATGGATGGAAATGGAACCCTCTCTCTAGCACTCTCCCTTGTCTCACTCTAAACTATCAGGAAATGGCTTAAAATGGTGGGGAATGGGTGCTTTATTGATCTGGGATCGGGTTTAAAAATTAGAAAATGGGGTGCCCCGACTCAGTCTCTTATGTGACCGTAGAAAGGAAATGCGGCCCGCAAACCTGCCATAAAAGTGGCCTCAATCAGGGAGACAATTGTTCGAGTATGCGACCATTATGCAGCTTGCATGACAGTTATATGATCGCATAATGCACCGCATAACAGTTATGCGGTCGCATAATGCGTTGCAAAACTCCCCTTGGCAAGAAAATCCCATTGCAGATTTGCGACAAATATGTGGCCCACATATTGATTATGCGACCGCATAATCGGTAGCATATTTGGCCTTATACCAGGCCAATCCCTGAACCACTTTTACGATCATTGTGCGGTCCGCATATTGATTATGCGACCGCATAATGGGCTGCAGACGCACACTATCATCGTGAACACTTTTTCCTAAGTCTCAGGGTATTGTTCAATCAAAAAGGGTCCGAACCGCGGCGAGCTTCTATCATCAAACACATAAATCTAATCTGGGCATCACGAAGCACCGATTTTCTAGGTAAAGTTTTACGGGGCCTTACAATATGTTAATTTCAAATACCGTAGAAAGAATTCCATCTTTCCACACCATCTAGGAAGGTCTTTTCCATCAAATATTTTAAAATTTAGATTTGGCAAAGATGAAACACTACTAAAAATTGTTGTAATAGCCAAAGAGACAACTATCTTCAAATTATTAAATCAAGAATTACAACAATATTAGAAAATAAAAAATAAACTTGGGTGGCTTAGAGGCACGTAGAGAAATATTTCTTGAAGATAGTTGGAGTCTCTTCCATGAGCAATCGGAAGAATAAATAACAACTCTATCTCCTGAATTCAACTAAGCCACACAACAACTAGCATTCAAGAATGTTGTTCTTCTATTCTTGAATCCATGATTTCACCATTTTATCAATGTCTCTCATAATATTTTAAGAAAAGTAGTTTGTGAACTGCTTGTAATTTTTCAAAGAAAACTAGCCATATTTATAGGCTAAAGACTCTTGAAGGATAAGTTTTTTCATTTAATAAAGATCATGAATTTGGGAGATCAAGATGTATTCGCTAAAATAAAAGAAACGTAGGTAGTAAATCAAGAATGAATTCACATCCATTCACTTTGGAAAATAAGAGTCTTTTGATCAAATACATTTATCAAATACATTATTGTTAGTATACTCTATTCGTAAAATAATTCTGGAGGAAATAAAATAATATACAAACAGAAATGTAAGCAAAACAAAAGTTAATTTAAGCCCACTGAATTCACAGTGCTTCCTTAAGGAATTTAATCCCCTCCTAGTACCCAAGGTTATGGATTATTTCCTCCCAGGATAGAACAAATTACACACTGGTATAGTGGTACTTCAAACCCTAGTGTTTCAGCGAACACAAAGTTCGGTAGCAAATCACACTTATTGTTGCTTTCTTAGAAGTTGAAAGTATGCAGAAGAAAGGAGGAGAACTCAGAAAATCGTATGGAAAATCTGAGAGAATGAACTTGTATTTATAGCTAATGTTGGGCTGAAAACTGAAGAGATGCAACTCTTCAGAATGATTGTTTATGCAAAACGGACATAGCATAAATGCCATAACATAAATGGCTATTTACTCAACAATAAACCGGAAATTCAAGAGGGAGGTTAATTTTTCAGTTACAAAACTGAAAAATGGAAAACTAATAACAGAATTGGATTTAAGTTAATATTTTACTAATAACAAATAAATTTGGTCCATAAAAATTAATCAATCAATCATTTGATCGAAACCGAAACAGAAGCCGAAGCCGAGCGAGCGACGACGCGAGACTTGGCTTCTTCTCAACTCTTTAAGAGCTAGAAGAAGAGCAATTGTTTACATACCCATTAAAAACATCTTACTCTTCCAATATTGGACAATGTCCCTTTGTCAAGGAGGGAATCTCAAATGAAACTCAAATATTTCATTTTCCATCTATTTCTCATTTACCCACTTTTAAGCTATATTAAACTTAATAACCCAATAATTATTTTAAATTTATTAAAATACTTTTTTCTAAAATGGGATATGGTAAATGCTCCCATACAGTTGTATCGTGGTTGATAGTGTATGTCTTTCTTAGCTTGTTACAGTAGGAGACTAAATAAATTTCCTATACGAGGCCGAATTTGTCTCCAATCCGGTGCGGATGAAATTCCATGAGTGCAACTTTGGGTTTCCAGTCTATTCTGTGAGTCGGTGTAGCGTTCTGCTACTGGTTGGACCGAAGGCAGCTCAGAAAATATCAAGAGGACGAAGAAAAGGATAAAAAATGCTAAGAAGGAAAAGATAAAATTTGGATTTCAATCTGCATAAATTCTAGGAAACAATTGTCAAATGCTCAGCAAATGCTAACAAATTGTACTACCTGGACACATGTCCTTAATTAGCCGTTCATAGGAAGAAGGGAAATAACTAAACTTAAGGGACTTTCAAATAGCCCCCTACTAAGTAACATAAATGACACAAACACCTACTTTCCTAATTAGCATTACTTTTCTAAGTTACTCATCCAAGTCACGGACAAATCGTGACAGTCAATATAATACTTGTGCTTGGCTTGTGGATCCTTGACTCATAAACCCTAAGTCATTCCCCCAAATTTTTGTTGTTGGATGTCTAGAAAATTAATAACTGATCCTGGTACGAATTGTTACCTTTCCTAGCTCCTTTCGTGGAATCCTCCCTCCATCCACATAAGAAATCACAATAACAATTTTTTCTTCTTCTAATTTTGGTGCCTAGTTTTATCTACTCCTTTTCGAATCACCATGATTGTAATGAAGGAAATAATTCCAAAAGATAATTATCTTAAAAAAAAGTTATTTTTTGGTGTTTTGATGTTTTATACTTCAAAACCACACAAGAGGGGGTGATTTATGTGGTGTCTAATTTTTCGCGTGCACAGATTATAGAAGGACATGGTTCTTCTATGTGTTCCTACTACTAATGTTGCGGAATAATAAGTACAGAAATTAAAGAACACGGAGATTTTTACGTGAAAAACACCTGGATCAAAAGGTGAAAAAATCATGACCTACTTCCCAGTAGTATTTTTCCAAAACTCTTTACTAAATCAGTGAGCCAAAACTGCATTTACAAAAACTCTTTTATAAACCTAGGACTACCTCTAATCCCTTGTGGCAAACCAGCCTCTAATTGTTTGCAACAGCTTCAAGTTAACTCTAACTTGAAAACACAAAGTACCTATAACAAATGCTTCTAGATAAAGCTGAAAGGTACAAGATAAAACCACCTACTACAAATGAACTAGACTAAAAGACCGACACTTGGAACTGGTTCAAGTAGCTTTAGGTTTGCACACTTAATCTCACACGAACTGCTTGCAAAATTAGCTTGCTATTTTGCTCTCAATTCACGTTTAACTTCTGCTTTTTTGCATACCTGTACAATAAGAACATTCTGCAATATATAGGATTAGTAGATAAAGAATTAACTAGAGTTATAATGCTACTCTTCTTTGGCGGAAGAGTTCTAATTAATCTAACTCCTAAATCCCTCTTTATCTTGGATATTGTTCTTACTGAATAAGGAGTCCTTCTCCTTATCGTTTTTGCAATCTTTTCGATCAGGAGATATCTTATTCTGGCCGAATACGCTTATTTCCTACATGTGCATCTCACGTGCCTTGATTCTGCCTGTGTCTATGTCTACCAGTGATGGACCTGGTTCATTTCTGAGTTCCTTTGTCAATCTTCAAAACTATTCTCTTTCATGGGCCAATAAATTCTCCCTTTTTCATGATGACAAACTTTGTGCGTCCATAAGCTTAGGCATGTTTCAACTTAATCCAACATCGACACTTATTAGAGTATTAAGCACTTATCATGAAGAACCAGGGTCATTAGGTTATAAATATCACTGTTCAGAGCACAACCATTTTCTCCCATTCTGGCATCATCGAAAAGTTGCAAAAAGATGTGTGAATCCCAGATAGTTAAAAATCACTCATGGCCACTGGGGAAACTGAAAATGCATTCATGGATTAATCATCAATAATCAACTAAGAATTCAAACTATCAAAGAAATAGAGACAATGAACAAGAACAAAAGTAGCAAACTTCATTGATAGAGAATATGATTTTTCCACAATCCACAAAACGAAACAAAGGCAGTTAAAAACATGAGCAACAAAAAACATTCCGAATCTAGGTCATTGAAAGTTCTAGGCAGGCTAGGCAATTAAGGCTTGGAAGAACTGGGGGCTTGGTTTTTGGTTTGGAGAAGGTGCAACATGTCTTGAAGAATTCCCTCATTCTTCCCCCTTTCCTTAGTAAGCTCAGCTCTTAGAGCATCTCTCTCAGATTCAACCTCAGCCAAATGAGTCTTCAGCCTTGCTATTTCTGCATTCTTTGCCCCATTCTCCTGCACTAGGGCTCTGACCTTGCTGTTAACAGGTGTCTTTCTAGATGAACCAGGTTCATTTGGAGTAGCATGTATCTCATAATTGCAAGCAACAAGAGTATTGATCCCAAAATGGTCTTTGCTTGTTTCCATCTCCGACTTCTTCAGTGGCACCTTGTAATAAGCAAGAACAGTAGTGAGAATGAAGCCATAAGGAACGTCATGGGTTTGGAGCCATTGACAACCCTGTCCAAAAGTTGAATGATGAACCCAGGCCAGTTAATCTGCCTCCCACTATCCATACATTCCATCAAGACCAAGTCCATATAGTTGGAAATATGCATCATTTCCTGCCTGGGCAGCACGCATTTGTTGATGAATTCAAATAAAACCTTGTGGGGTGGCTTCATTCCACTCTTATAAACTGCCTTGGGCTCAATTTCTGCTTCATTATCACAGAATTTCCTTGTTATAACCAGGGCAGTTGGAAGAGAATCCAGACTTGGCCATTTCTGCCTTGTATATTCATCATAGCCTTCAGAGGGTATACCAAGGATTCACCCAAATCCTTAGCATCAAAGGAAATTTGAACCCCTTTCACCAAGGTGACTCTGCTATCTTTTACCTCAGCATTGGCCATGAATTCCACAATCTCATTCCCTGCCAGTCTTCCATCTAGCTGAAGGACCATGTCCTTCCACCCCTGTAACTCAAGTTTCTCCAGCAGCAGGATCATCCCTTATTCCTCTAAGTCCTTCAAAAGTCTCCCCTTCAGAATTGTTCGTTTGCCAGATTTGTCCAGCTTGTCCTTCTCACCATCAGACTCATCCTCCTCTTCACCACTCCAATCTTCTTCGTCAGTAATTTTCACTTTCTTGGCTTTCACTGCAGACCTGGTTCATTTAGCCAAGATAGAGGGTTCATCCGACTTAGAAACAGATGAAGACTTCTTTGAGGGAGTCTTGGCTTTCTTGGACTTAGGGGTCTGAACCTCTACCTCAATTGTTACTTTTTCACTTTGATGGACCAGGTCCATCTCATCCACTTCAACAGCCTCAACAGGCTCAACCACTTTTTCTTCCCCTTTCTTCACTCTTTTCTTCTTACTCTCCTCTAAAGCTCTCTGCAATTCGTCCTCACTTTGATTTAACTTGCTCCTTTTAGTTCTTCCTCTTGGAAGAGGAATATCAGAAGTCTCAGAAGGAGCAGCTTTTTTTTTCTTGTTGGCTCTTGCTATACCAGAGGTTGTAGATTTAGGAGTTCTTTTCTTCTTAGGTTTGTAACTGTCACCTATCTTTTTCAAGAGATAAGACAGGGTTTCCTCAGCAGATGAATCAGGTTCATTTGCTTGCTTTCGAAGATTTACTAGCCCTTCAGCGGCTTCTCCTGATCCACTTCCCCCTGTGTTCTTGCTACCTTCTTCCTCCTTCTCAGGCGCAGCTCCACAAATAGCCATTTTCTCCTCTCTTCACTCCGTACTCCCTCACTCTTTTTTTTTTCTTTTTCAATTTTATTTTTACCACCTCTCCTTCTCGTCTCAGGAATCTCCACATCTATCACAGACCCAACCAATATAAACCTAGTTTCTAAATTTTCAACAATCTCATAAATGACCTCAGAAGAAGGTTTGGTACAGAAGTTACCTGTTCAGAATCGGAAGACCCGATTTCTTCCCCCTCCGTCGCTGATTTGAAAGAGTCACTCAAATTTTGTGAGTCTTGGGCTTGGCTTGATTGAAGCTGGGCATTTAATTTTTGTGATAGCGCACCGCTGGACACTATTTTTCTAGCAAGCATTTTGACTCTCTTTTTTCTAGGTTGGGGGGTAGAATTAGGTTGAGGGGTTGTGGACGAAGAGGAAGGAGTAGGGGTTAGAGGAATAACAGGATTATTCCAGGGGTTAGACAATTTGGGTATGGTTTTGTGATAAAGGAAAAAGCTTGAATTGAATTCGAAGTCAAAGAGAGAAGAAAGGGTTTCGGCGGTTTTCAGAAATAATGAGGAATTTTCAGAGATGATGATGAGGGATTTAAAGAAGAAGTGTAATTAATATACAACGGAAGCTTTTTGTGGTCAATTAGAAGTCTAATCACCCTGAAATTTTCAGTTCGAAGTGACGGTTACAGCTCCCCTAGAATCTAGGTGTTTTAATACGGTGAGGATTCTTTAGTTGAAATGGAACTGGTTCAAACCTTTATTGGATAGATTTGGAAGATTTTGGACTCGGATAGAATTCTGCTCATGATTTAAATATTAGTATTTCAAATTGTGCAGAGTGTAGAACACATACCTCATTTTTCAGATGAATCAGCTCTGATGAACTAGGTTCTTCACTAAGAATACTTTTGATCATGTCTCAATTTGAAAAAATAGAGAAAATTTCATTAGAGACCATTGATTCATATTAAAACATGGCATAGGAGTATACTATTTACAGTATGAGACTTCGCAAAGATTATTCTAGTTATTTACACAAATTCCAGATTTTCTAACCAAACTTTTTTTAATATGTACATTCTGAACTAGATCAATTAGGTGATCTTAATCATCCCTAATTCTAACATGTTCCTTTCAAAATTCTCTCTACTCAGTAATTGTATAAAGATGTCAGCAATCTGCTTATCAGTAGCACAAAACTCTATAGTATCAATGTCACGACCCAAACCGATGGGCCGCGACCGGCACCCGGTACCTTACTCAACCGAGCACCAACGTAACATATCTTTCTTATTACATCATCATATACACGCGACATACGAGCCTAATAGGCCAACATAATCATTTATAAACTCAAATCATAGGCCGACAAGGCCGTACAATCTTTCACATACACGACATATGTCTACAAGCCTCTAAGAGTATATAAATGTCGTAAAGGTCGGGACAGATTCCCGCCATACCAAACAATACACGTCTAAATCATACTAACCAAACAAGCGACTCCGAAGTAAATGGAGCGCACCAACATCTTCCGTTGAGTTGATAGCCTACTTGGAGAGCTCTCGACCTGTCTATCGGGACCTGCGGGCAAGAAACGCAGCGTCCCCAGGAAAAAGTGATGTCATTACGAATAATATACCGAGTATGTAAGGCACATAAATAAGTACATAAGAGACATGGAAGAAATATAGAGTACATGACTCAACCTGTAATCCTAAATAACTTTGTAAATCATAAATTACTTTTAGCATCATGCATATGCGTATGAATGTCATGTCGTGCATAGGTACATGTTTCATAACATCATCAGCCTCTGAGGGCATCCCATCATATCATATCAGCCACTGTGGGCAAAATCATCATCATATACCAGCTGATCAGGTGGTGGTGCATATATAACACCATAACCTTTCCCATATCCTAAATACATATATATATATACATATATATATATACATATATATATATATATATATATATATACATATATATATATATATATATA
>ML428598.1:0-46004 GCA_005239525.1 Nicotiana knightiana | reverse complement strand
ATCCTAACTATAGAGAAGTGAGGCATACACTTTGTGGGGTTGATTCCAAGGCTGCCTGGATTCGGGATAGATCCACTAATCGTCATAAAAGGTTTCCCAAGAAGAAGATGAAGGCTGAAACACAGGTATGGCTGAAACTGATTAATGCACGGATACTACCGTGCACCCATGACACCTTAATCAACCGAGAGAGGATTTGTGTGCTCTACTTCTTAATGACTGGGCAGCAAGTGAATGTGGGTTATCTGATTCGCTACCAAATGTGGCTGGTGCATGCCAATAATAGAATTGATCGAATCTCTTTCCCGAATTTCCTGACTCAGTTCCTGCTAGATAGCAAAGTAGCGGTTGAGCCCGACTTTGACCACATCATTGATCAACAACTCACCCGGGAAACTGACATCACTCGCTTAAGACTGAAAGGAGAGTCTTCACTGACCAATGCTGAGCGTTATACCAGGGATGATAGCTTCATGGTCCATCTCTATGGGATGATGGATTTGCAGTTGCGCATAGGAGGTCGTCCGACGTCGGTTAATGAAAGGGAAGAGTTGGATCATAGGTATCCGCTCAATGCTCATGCTCAGCAGATGATAGGAGCAGGTGAGGGGTACAGGCTCCCAGATGATGAAGATATAAACACGCCTGAGGATTCTGATGCGGAGCTAATGCAATCGGATGAGGATGATCATGGAGAGGATGAGTTTGAAGAGGAATGTAGAGCGTCCGATGATGATGACGCTGAGTGACCAGGAAGTATCTTGCACTTTGATTTACTTTTTGCTTTTTATATATATGACGCACTGAGGACAGTGCATGAACTAAGTGTGGGGTGCTGTATATATGTGTTGTGTGAATTGTGTTGCTTGTTTTATTTATTTCGTTTAGTTTTAGCTTTTATGTTCAGTGAAATGTTATAGTTTGTTTATTTTTAGCTTTTATGTTCAGTGAAATGTTATAGTTTGTTTGTTTTAGCTTTTATATTTTGTTTTATCATCTTAAAAAAAAATTAGGAATATGTGGACTCTTCCTGACGATGGATCTCCTAGACAGTTTTCTTGAAGGGAGTAAGTCTAAAGAAAATACCAAAAAAATTTTTGTTTTAGGCAGTAATAATTCCCCCTTGGTTTTTCTTTGGACCACAGTTCTTTTCCAAGGGTTTTTAATTGAACCGGGTGTAGGTAATTTTTAATTTTTAGGATTAGGAATCACATGGTTTAAAGACTAAGTTACTGAATTCTCATTTAACCATTCCGATTTCAAGCCTATCGACTCTAACCATCCAAAACCATCACAAACTCCCCATTAACCATCCAAAACCATCCTGAGCCCCTCGGGACCCCAACCAAACATACCAGCGCATGNAACTTTCGCCAATTCAAGTCTCATTCTACACCGGACATCACAAAAACATTCCGAACACACTCCTAAGTCTCAAATAACCTAACAAAGCTATCCGAGCCATAAAATCCGCATTTCGAGGTCTTTTCCCAATAAGTCAACTCTCAGTTGACTTTTCTCATTATAAGGCTATCTTTAAAGACTAAGTTACTGAATTCTCATTTAACCATTCCGATTTCAAGCCTATCGACTCTAACACATCAATAATAGAATAATCAATCCATGACAAGTCAATGACAACAATAAAAATGCAAGTTCTACGTAACGACAGACCGGGTCGTTACACATTGTTGATAAGTTCTGGTTTGCCACAGAATTTGTGGGAGGAAGTCGTTCTTACGTCTAACCGGATACTAAATCGAGTACCCCATAGCAAAACACAATTCNTGGACTCTTCCTGACGATGGATCTCCTAGACAGTTTTCTTGAAGGGAGTAAGTCTAAAGAAAATACCAAAAAGATTTTTGTTTTAGGCAGTAATAATTCCCCTTTGGTTTTTCTTTGGACCACGGTTCTTTTCCAAGGGTTTTTAATTGAACCGGGTGTAGGTAATTTTTAATTTTTAGGATTAGGAATCACATGGTTAAGAGCTTAATAGTAGCAATATATCGAAACGTGCTAATGCCTTGAGAATAGTCAGTACTTTGGTTGTGACGCTTAGGCTCAATTTTTGACTCCAGGATAAATACCTTAAATAAGAAATTCTTAATATTTGCTTAACTGCTTTGCCTGGAGTGTCGTGATAGATCTAATCCTGAGTGAGTTATGTGCCAAGTGTGTGTGAGATTTGTATGTTATTCTGTGCATTGCATTTGATGTCTAGAACTTGCCCCGTGTGTGTGCAAAGCGAAATAGAAGTTGTGTTCAGTCTTGGAAGTGATATAGGCATTTATTTGTTGAGCCAGTTATCTATATTTTACCCACCTAATTATTTTGTTTCGTCGTTAACCCCGTTGAGCCTATAATCCTTTTTCTTTGACAACCACATTACAAGCCATATCCCTTTGTTGNAAAAGTTAAAGTGTGGGGTGGTAGGGTGGTTTTTGAGGGGAATAATTGAAATAAGGAGAAAGGTGCATTGTTTGGAAAAGTAAGAGTCACTTGAAAAAGAAAAAAAAAAAGAAAAAGAAGAAAAGAAAAGAAAAATAAATAAATAAACTATAAACAGTTGTATTGCTGTGAAAGAAAAATATATGCGGTGACTCTTAATGTAATTGTGCTTAAAGAAATATGGGTAAATAACATTGTTGTGAAGGTGGAGTTTGGCTTAAAATGAGTTTGAGGTTGAACGTTAAAGTTTATGTATTAAAGTGCTTAGGGAGGTGTAGTCACTCTTATATCCAAATGTATCCTACCCGTCCCGCAGCCTACATTACAACCGAATAAAGTCCTACTTGATCCTAGACTGAATGAGCTCGATTAGTAGAGTATTACACTACGGGCAAGCCTATGGTGCATCTTTTGTGGCATATGAATGTTATTTCTGAGAGCGAGTGAATTCTTTCTATCTTGAGTTCCTAAGTGTTCTTAAATTTTATTGTGTGAGGAACTAGCTCTTTGATTTGGTGAGGGCACATGATTCATGACGGAAAGGTAATGTTGTTGACCTCTAAGTTAGAGTAGTGAGTGAATTGTGAATAAAGCATGGTATTTGTGAGTCGATTATTGAGGCGAGGATGTCACACCTTTGTGCTTGAACTGTTTTAAATATTCTTGGTATAACGTGTTAAGAGATTTGCTTAATAAGTTGTGTACATGAGTGTAGTTTGATTGCTCGAGGACGAGCAAATGTTTAAGTGTGGGGTATTGATGCGAGGCTAGAATTCATAGTTTTACATGTTATATGCACTACATTTTATGTGCATTAATGAAAAAAATATACTTTTTATGTGCATAATGGAGTCTATTTCATGTGTAGGTGAATTGGAGATGGAAGCCGAGCTAAATGGATGCAAATACATCGAAAATACGCTCAAGAGGCGAGGAGGAGTGCACCGGGCTATAGCCGGGCGCCAGAGCCCAAACGCCTGACCCTGCCTGGCGTTAGAGCTGAAACACCTGACCTTGCCTGGTGTTAGAGCTGAAACGCCAGCCTTATCCTGGCGTTAGCCAGGCGCCAGGGCCCAAATGCCAGGCCCCTGTTCCGGCTAAATTCGAGATTTTGAAGAGTTTAAGTGTCTCCCAGTTGGAATAGAAATCTCCTACACGTTTAGGGTTTATCCCAAACATATAAATAGACCCCAAAAACACAACTTGAAGGGAATTTGGAAGAGAGGAAGTCATCAAAGTAAAGAAAAACCTGTGGATTACTACTCAGCAAAGCAAAAATATTGATTTTTATCTCCTTAGTTCATTACTCTGTAATTCAATTATGCAAGTTATTTTAGATTTGATATTTATAAATATGAGTAACTAACTTTCTTAATCTAGGATTTTGGTGGAACCCGTTGGGGGACCAACTTGTGGTGATATTAATATAGTTTGGTTGATTGTTCATCTCTATTTGTTCAATTACGTTTTTATTGTAGCTAATTGAATGGCCATTNCTTAGACCTTTATCATCATTATTTACAACACATTGTTAGTAATTGCTAGTTATTATTCTTGTCAGTAGAATTAGTAAAACATCACCAAGTTATATTAAAAAGTCTTGAGAGAATTGATCGAGTAAAAGTTGCGTATTCTAAAGATTTGATTGATACGTAAATTCCCTGTGGGATCGACTCTGGGCATAATACCCCAGATTATATTTGCAATGCCCGTTTAGTCTTTTATTAGACATAGTTGAGCGTGATCAGTGGCGGTGAGTATTTTGGGAATTGAAGAGAGAATAGTTGTTTGTAAATAACGACTGGCAATGGAATTGGGAATTAAAAGAGGGGGACCCCAATCGGTGGGGGTTTATTTTCACGCCTCTGACGTGTAACATTACGATTGGGTCAATGCTGACTGGATGGACACGTTAGCGAATGTGTAATACACGCCCAGATGGTCAAGGTTAAAATGTGTTTATTGGTTATGGGTTTCACGAGTTTGAGTGTTTAAATGGAAAAGTTATAAGTTGGTGTATCGGCTTTCAAAAACGCTACAAGTTTAAGTGGCTAGGAGGTCATTCTGCCAAAAAAAAAAGGAAAAGGAAAAGTAGTAGCAACAACTTATAACGGAAAGAGCACACACCATGCTTGAATTATATTAGAAATGTTTGAAATGCTAATTGCACGGTTAATAACGGAAGTTAGTTTTTAAAAAACTTTCCGTTGTCGAGGTTCAGTTTCGACCCCGCTACCTCCATCTACGTAATGCTGCTTAGCTAGTGGACCAAGACACGCTTCTTGTCATGATCTATCATTAAATCAACTATAAATGTTATTTATAATTTTATATTTTTAATAAAATATATATTTAATGAAATTTTACGGCGAAGCTGTGTCAGATGACACCGCTTGCCTAGGGGGCATCCGCCCCTGCAAGTACTAGCTAGCGATAAAGTCCGACGTTCAAATCTGTAAAAACTTAATGATTATGATAACTATCATTAAAATACAAATTTCAATATTATCAAATATCATTAATTTAGTACTAATATAACTTAAGTACATCATCCACTCATAGCAGAGTCAGGATTATTTCACATCAAACTCATCTATAAAATGAGAGGCATTGTCTCTTAAAACTAGAAATTGATTGAAAAGAATTAAACTTCGCCAAGAATATGTTATCTAATCATAAGAACAGAAACTTTCTAAAAAAATGATTCGAAGCAAAATAATATTTATTAAACAATCATTAAATTCAAAAACAGTAAAAGTACAATAGAATTATAAAAGTTGTAGGAGATGGGATTCAATAGAATTATAAAAGTACAATAGAATTATAAAAGTACTTCTCGGACATCACAGAAGTTAAGGCACTTTGAGTGCTTCCTTTAACCAACTCTTCTGCCCAATTTTTGTATTTAGGGGCACACATAAAATATTTAAGGGTCCTTACTGTACATACATATAGATACAAAATATATATATTGTATTGTTGCCAAGATTAACGGGTTCCCGTAACCCCTCACCTCCCCATGTAGGTCCGCCCTGCATGCGTTAGTAAGTTTGTTGACGTAACAAACAATTTGAGAGGTGTTCGTCAACTCAAATTGCATTGTAAATCACATTTCTAAAATGTGACTTATAAATTACATTTTCAAAATCCATTTTTATAAATCACCAACATAAATCTCAAGTCTATTGTTAGAATAGTACATTTCTAATGCTGACAATTAAACCAACATAAATCAGCTCAATATAATGGGTAAAGATTAGAAATATCTTTCTATTTCTTATTTGCGGTTTTTATCTGGAAAAAAGTAGGAATATAGCAATTGACTATTCATTATTACAACATTTTATGAATTTTGCAATTAGTGTAACAATTTATGTTACATAGTTTGAGTCGGTATAGAATTTAAGAAATAAAGGAATACTTTTGAAACTTGAGACCTTAAACTTGAGTCGATATTTGTGTGGTTGTAAAATTTTTGAAAATTATAGCCTAGGACATGTTATAACATTATGCGGCTATCAAAATTTCTCAATAAGGATAAAATGAGAAGTATAAAAATAACTATTTTCAAATATATATATTTTTGAAACAGACCACTGTTGTGTTGTGGGAAGGCATTTATATATTGGCTTAGGACTTAGGAGGGCAGGGGCCAGGATAAGGAAAAAAGGTCCCAGTATCCTCTCTTGCTACTTTAGTTTCATTTGCTGCATTAATTAACCAAAAAATATGGCCGCGGCAACCGCAAACAGCTGGTTCACGGTGCTCACCTCCACCGGCGGCGGCACTTCACGATGCTCTCTCTCATCTCACCGTCTCTTTTCAACTTCCCTTAGACCTTCTTCTTTCTTCCTTCCTAAAGCTTCCACTCAAAATCAAAACCATAACAAAAATGTTCTCAAGAAATCATCCGAGGTAAATTAACATCATCGTCTCTGCTATTTTTTTTTAATACTCAATCACCAATGGATTAGGTTCTGTTTTACTTTATCTTTATTATACTGTGTATTTTATTGTCTTTTTTTTTTTTAATAAAATGTCCCTTCATAGAGCTGAATGGATGGTGAATTGTGATATTATTGAGCTTTTGGACCCGCTTTTGGTGTATATATTATAATTGAGTTCTCATTTATTGGTTGATTTATAAATTCTTATTTGTTTCATTTTGGTCAATACGCTGTAGTCCAACTAATAAGAAAACATTCGTAGTTGGTTGGACAAAAAAAAAAAAAAAACATTCGTAGTTGGTGCTGTGAGATAATATGCACTCACTCACACACGCACACGCTCACACACATATATATAACATTGCGAAAGAGTGTGGCTTTAATATCTTGTCGTTCTTTATGATACTTCCCGAAATTAGATAAAAAATGAGGAATTGAGAGAAGTCCAGAATTTAGGTGTATGAGAAGGTTACATGAATTTTGCAGTGTCGAAAATGTATTATGCTTAGTCATGCTTGTATTGATATGGCTTGTTGTTGGCGGTACGTACTGGAAAGGAAAAAGATAAAGAAAACACTTTTAACCTCTTGCATGCTTTATATTATCAAAGAGCAATAAGGAATGCAACTGAAAATGGAGTTAAGGTAAGTTGAATCCTGATTTATAATGTTTACTGGTTTTTTTACTTGATGAGAAAGATTCAAAGAAGTATTTTGTGAAGGAGACATGCACTGCAAGCTTAAGATATAATATTACAAAGAAACTACTTTTAGTTTTTCTCTTTTTTTGTCCTTATTTGAAAATTATTTTTACTTGTTGTTTGACTCAATTTGAATCACTATGATCTGCGCTAGCTGTTCTCATGGTTCTGCTCATCGGAGCTAGTCATATTACTTTGTTCCGATTTAGGAAAAAAGTATTTCCTTGCTGTTTATGAGTAAAACTTCTACTAAACAAGCAAAGCCATGAATTCAGAAAGGAGCTGGTAAACAGAAGTTTCCACGGAGATCACAAAATGAAGGGCCTTTTGCAAATGCAGATGGCAGGAGCAGTACCACTGAAGCAGGACGATCTCAACCGACATCAATTAAATCATTTGATCTGCAGAGAAAAGGGAAGGGCGTTCTGTTAGACTCGAAGGAGCAGCAGGCAAGAAAGTCAACTTCTTCTCTCCATTTTGTCTAGGCAATTGGCGTCTGTCTTGCTCTTGAGAAATATACAGAACAAGGGAAAATGGGTGTTAGTCATGTAACTCTGAGTGTCTGTGGGGTTGTTTTTTTTTTTTTGGGGGGGGGGGGGGTTGTGTGCGTTAGATAAGAACATGAAAGGCCTTGCACTTTTTCACATTCTCTTTTACCCTTTTATAGGTTTTATCACATGATGCCGTTATGCACACGTTAATTTTGCATAAATGGGTGCCATGCTGAGGAGGACCTATGACTTTAAAAATTCCCCTGTACCATCTGCTCCTTTGTAGTAAAATGCGCCTTCATATAAATATATTTCTGCAAAAGTTTTCAGTTTCATATATGTATATGCGCGCGTGTGTATTTCCAAGTTGAAGACGATATCCTGCTGCCAAAACACTCCACCCATTGTCATGTTTGCAACTTATTGCTTTTGGCTTTCTATTCTTTATTTTGCTGCACTTCAGGACAGCAACAATGTTCTTGAGATTCTTTCTTTTCTAAGATATTATCTTGGATAGGATGTAACTGAACTCTGATACTTCTATGTTCTTCCCAAATATACTTTTTATCCCGCCATTCCCCTATCTATTTTATCCTACTTGCTTGTACTCAAGAATTATACGACTTTGGTGCTGTCAAGTTCTATGTTGTGATGATTCTCCAATTGCTGCCGCACTCATGTCGGATCCTCCAAAAATGCCTACTTTTGGAGGATTCGACACGCACCGGACGATATTTTCGGAGAGTCCGAGCAACATAGGTCAAGTTATTTATCTTTATTATGTTCCAAAATATGTTGTTTCAATTGTTCTACACCACTGCACCTAAGTTGTTTTTCTTTTCCAGGTAGAAACCAGTAGCTTCCAAGATGCAGCTTTTCTTAATGCTGTTGTGAAGGTGAATATATGTTAATATATATGGCAATGTTCTAATTTTGCCAATTTGTTTGGACGCCTCATCTTCAAATCTCAAGGTGAAGGTGTAGATCATTTAAATCATGAAATTAGTAAAAGGGGATTCCTGGAAAACTCAAGTTCAGTACTCATCTTATCCGTAACTTGCTTAGAAAGGGAAATTTGTGAAATAACCTCGTGTATCTCTAAAGTTCTAATTAACAGTTGTGCCACTGGGCATTTATAAAGTGTATTGTTGTCGTTATCCGACACGAAATTATTCTCTAATGGTTTGGTTCTTCCAGTTCGAAGATAATAAAAAATATACTTAAAATACTTATGCAGCAATTAGGATGGTATACACCTCGGTAGATATTCTATCTCACACAGTTTCTTCTGTAGCCTCAATAGGTCCATCAACAATGTGATTGCTTTCAACATATCTGCAACTGCACTTATGAATGACTTTTATATGGATTGCATGACAATTTAATAATCTTTACTAACATTCCCATTTCCATTTTGTTGATGTCAAGGTTTACTGTACACATACTGCTCCAGATTATTCCCTTCCTTGGCAGAAACAAAGACAATATACAAGTACTGGAAGGCATGCTTTTTCTCCTTTCTCTCTTAGTAAATTGTGGAATATGGCAAATTTCCTATGAACAGTAGTTCTGCGATGCGTTATTCTCTGATATATTGTCTACTATATCTGGTAGGCTGATCTTTGTATGAGGGGATAGCCTAGAAGTCTGACTTTAGTTTGATTTGTTCAGTGCTTTCATGATTGGTGATGGAAAGCTCTTAACCAATGCGCATTGCGTTGAACATGATACGCAGGTACCGACTTTTATGACACTCTCTTCTCAAGTATATACATAGTGGCTAATGTTGAATCAGTATTCATTATTGTTGAACCCCTGCATTTAGGTGGTCTTCTATCACCCAATGAGTCAATTACATTGTTCTACTCCATCTGCCTGTCAAATGCGGCTTTTAGCATATTCAAAATTAATATTTTTGGTGGCAGGTCAAAGTGAAGAAAAGGGGAGATGACACAAAATATGTTGCTAAGGTATGCTTTTCATGATAAGTTTTAAATACCTGCACAAAATATGCTTTATTGTTTTACTCTTGTAAGACGAATAACGGAGTCATCTCGGGCTCTTGTATGGAAACAGAAAACAGTTTGAGACCAATCATTAGATGATGTCTCCTAAAAGGTACTCCCTCTGTTACAATTTGTGTGACACTATTTCCGTTTTAGTCGGTTCTCAAAAGGATGATCCCTTTCTATATTTTGAAAAAAATTAACTTTAAACTTTCCATTTTACCTTTAATGACATGGTTTTATAACCTCTCAACTGTCATTACTCATTACATGTTTAAGACCACGAGTTCAGAAAGTCTGTTCTTTTATTCTTAAATTCTATGTCCAGTCGAACAAGTTCCCATAAAATGAAATGGGGGGAGTAATACTATTGGAATGAAAGGGATTTTGGTGATTATTCTTTGACAAGATTTATTTTGAATGTTGGAATATCTGAAGCTAAGTGACACATGATATATTAGATCAAAATTATTGGGAAGTATTATAGTCTTGGAGTAAAGCATTAAACGATGTGCGTTAAAGTAGGTCTGGTATTTCTGCAGCTAGATTGCTTTCTCTCGCTTATACTAATAAGAAACTGAATTACAGCTAGATAGTACTGCTGTCTCTCCAACTCTCCCTCTTTTCCTCCTTGCTTTCCCTGTAATAAGACAACCATGCACCCAGACTTTTATATCTGAGGCAGTACGCATACGCAAGTATTTCCAGGCTCTTTCCTTGTTTATTATTAGGTAACTTTATCAGGGGCTAATGTGCCTCTCCTATTTGTTTAGTCCTGAGCTAGTATATGGGATATGCTGGTCTCCTTTGAGAAGTAGATGTTTTCTTTCATATGATCCAATCTTGAGTTTGATTCAGCTTGTTTCCCTTCCTCACCAGCCCCCCGAAACCCGCCAAACCTAATTATGTGGTGCTTAATTCTCATCATGTATGACATGTAGGTTCTAGCCAGAGGGGTAGAGTGTGACATAGCTTTACTATCTGTGGAAAGCAAGGACTTTTGGGAGGGAGCTGAGCCCCTTCGTTTTGGACGGTTGCCTCGTCTGCAGGTACTTCTCATTTATCAATTTCATTGTAGAAAAGCTGTTCTACGTGTGTCTCTCTCTCTCTCTCTCTCTCTATATATATATATATATATATATATATATATATACTGAAAATGGGATATGCCACCTTGCACAAGTGTTCATACTGAAGAAAGTTGGCACCTATCTACATTGATGTCTGCTTGTTATATTAGTCAATCACACTTGTTCTTGGATGAATTAAGTTTGTAGATGTCCTATCCTTGAGTCGAGATTTGTCTCTGATATATGTGAATTATATATTTGTGAGGCAGCTTCACATTTGGTAGTAAGCTTCAATAGTTGATAGATAAGTAAATGCTTAGTTATTTCTTGTGTGGAATTATACCTTAAAAAAGAATATTATATTTATTCCCAGGGAAAATATTTCCTCTACAAAGCTAATTCTGGACTCATAACCACTATAACATAATCTTGTTGCCTTTTTGCTTGTCATTTGATATTTGAACCTCTGTTACTACTCAACTTGTGTTGCTGGACTACTTTCTATTTTCCGTAGATTATAAAATATCTTGACATATTCAAAAGCCCATATCTCTTGCCGAATCTGATGCAATGCATACAGCTTACATATTAAGCTGGTCCTTTTTCTTTTGCAGGATGCTGTAACTGTGGTTGGCTATCCACTTGGAGGAGATACAATATCTGTGACTAAGGGGGTAGTTTCAAGAATTGAGGTTTGTTTCTGTTGTTCACCTTTCAGTTAAGGTAGTATTAGTTCCTTAGCTGACGGTGACTGACCTCTAGATGCTTTTACTTAACTTTAAGAATTTAGATCGTTACTCTTTGACCTCTAGATCTTAAAGGGTAATGATTGCTAGAATTTAGATTGATAAATTGATAATGTCAGGAAAAGAAACTGGTGTAGATAATGCACGATAGTCACAACCGTTGCCAATTCACTGTGTACAGCTATAACAATAATATTAGTATAACGTCTAATTTTGTATTTAGATTCTCTTTCCAAAAAACAAGACCTGCGCGTTTTTTTCCCCAGATAAGGTAAGTTTTTTTAATGTTGGGGAAATCCCCGTATACAAGAAGTATACAGAAGGAACCTGTGCTTAAAGGGGGTTTATCGACTATTAATCTGGTTTCATGATCCTAAATTAAAATTCCCATCAGTAACCTGCAGTTAAGCAAGTTGATTCACCTTAAAGAAATATACCGTGGGAATTCACTGGGTATGTTGTTGTTGTGTTGTTGATTCACCTTAAAGAAATGCGAGGTACTTTTATAGAGATCATTGTTCTTTGTTATTATTATTATTGTTTTCCTTCATTTTGTTTTTTTGACCCTTTTACACCCTTATTGTTCCCAACTTGATTTTTGTTCTCCTAGATATTGATTACAAGTGCTAACTCACAAATTTGTCTTCATCAATAGGTTACATCATATGCTCATGGATCATCTGAGCTGCTGGGCATTCAAATAGATGCAGCAATAAATCCTGGTAAATGGACGTTGAAATAAGACCGCTTCTTCATATAACAAGCCCACATAAATTTACTCTTTTCTTATTTGTTTTAGAGCTTATCCATGTGTACATACACGGATCAATAGTTGTATTTTTTTCTTGCTGTACTGTAGTTGCTGCTACTAATGGCAAGGATTTTAGGTAATAGTGGCGGTCCTGCATTCAATGATGATGGAGATTGCATTGGAGTGGCATTTCAGGTAGTTGCTTGTCAGATTTGGATAATGGTTATTTATGTGACCAGACTCTTGCTTCTTTTGGCTTGCCACTTTAGTTTACACAGAGTCCTCTCTTTTAGGGGTTTTGTAATGACAGGATGCAACTTTCAAGTTTAAAATGGTTACTTAATCACATAATTGTAGTGGTTTATATTACCGCTGCTGTTATTTTCATATGTTTTCAAAGGCATCCTGAGGGTAGCCTAAGAGCTCGGCCCAAGGCAAACCATAACAGTATCGCTTGGGGCGACTAGGGGTGGTAGTATCTCTTATGGCCATGTGCTACATCAACAGTTCTCCAAATTACTTGTTGCATTTGTCACTTATTTTTATTTTGTTTGATCTATTTAGTGAATGTGGTCAGTCACTCCTCAGAGTACAAAATGTTTTCTAATGCATACTGTTCCTCCACTATGTTTGACAAAGTTATGATCCTCTTCAGGAATCTCATGCCTTATTTGTTTTTTTTTTTAACTTCACGTGTTGTTTTCATATTGATAATGCTTACACAACAACTCCTTTAGGTTTACAGATCAGATGATGCTGAAAATATTGGTTATGTAATCCCCACTACAGTTGTGTCTCATTTTCTGGAAGACTATGAGAGGAATGGGAAGTATTGTGGTGAGTGTGTCTCCTTTTGTGAAATTATCTGGCTCATTCAGGTCATTCTATGCTGAAGAATCACCTAAATGGCTAGGGCTTTGTAAACAGTCTGTTTTCAATTACACAGTTTGTTAACCGAGAATATTTATTTTTCTGAATTAGATTATGACAACTTACTAATATCTGGAATTGGCTTCATTTCAATTTGTTTGGACTTTGGTCTGAATTCTGTGTCTATTTTCTAATATGCATCAAGCGCGGAGTTCTTAAGTTGGATTGTGTTGCTGGAAAAATCAATTAATATGCAAATGTGAAGTAAAAGAAGTGTACTTTTGAGTTGCATGTTATAGAAAAAAACCCAGTTCTAAACTTTGAATATAAGCTTATTTGAACCTAACCAACTGATGACTGCATCTGCTCCTTTCTTATTTGCCAAGCAAACATATTTGTTGCTTGTCGTGATGTCTAGCTGTAATTGTGTGATGATGATACTTGATGGAGAGAAAGCAAGAGAAACATTTAACTCCCAGAGAGTGGTTGATTTTGCTAATGAGAAGGTGGCTGGATGAATGGAAACTCCTTCAGGCATTTCAGCCTGTGACCTGAAGGCATATGTGAAAGAAACAGAGATGCCTCTTGGTTCTGTAAAAGGAGAAAGGAAGAGAAGATGAGGTGTCACTGAAAGAACTAAAAGATTGGCATTACTAATGTGAAAAAGGGTCATGGATTGAGGTTTAACTCTGAGAAATAAGGAGCAGCACAGGGGCCAAGCAGAAATTTTTGTTGGTGAACACGAATTTTGTTTATGTTATTTGCTTCCCTTTAATCCTTAATCACAACATTAATTTATGCTGTAGCGGGGGGCCCCTGAAATAAGAAAGCCATCAGTATTAACTTATCGTTTCAAACTTGTATGGTTCCACCACTACATGCTGTTTTTCTGTACATGTGAAATCATAGACTAAATTTGTAACTTGTAACTTCTTAGTTTGCTCTTTAAATGGGTCCACTGGGACCAAAACTCTGGGATATGATATACTACTTCTAACTATATCATATTTTCAGGTTTTCCTTGCCTTGGGGTCTTGTTGCAANCCCCCCCTTTCCTTTTTGTGTGTGTAATTGGTGAATTCATTTATCAATAAAAAATTTGGCAGCTGATGACAGAAATATTGGTACTGCTTATCCTAAGATACTTACATATGGGTTGGCATATAATCCTATTGAGAAATGCACTCTCAGCTGATCCCAGCCCACACTGAACAGCTGGACTCCTAATTCATGAAGCCTTTGCAGACTGGAATCCTAATTCATGAGCTTAAAAGCTTATGAATTTTTGGCTGGAAACAAATTGCAATACTTTGAAATTAGGCGAAAGCCCACTCAATTCTGAGNGGGGGATTGAGAGAGAGTTTCTCTTTATGAACCAGATGAAGCCCTTTTCATTTAGCTCTTGTTTTGTGTCTTTATGTTCTTGTTTTGGTTAGAAGCTTGACCACTCTATTAATGCTAGAAAGAACGGGACAGCAGCTACAGGTACTTTTGTGAAAGAGTGGATGATGGTGGTGCTGAGGTGCTGTGGCTAGAGTTCAGCGAATGTCAGAACTGAATCTTTGCATTTGGTCATATATACATGGGAAAAGTGGGCATTGACTAAAATAACTTCAATTTAGTTATGCATAATACACTTATCAGTTAGAATACACAGAAACACATTAGAAAAAGATTATAAAGAAAATGTTGAAGGCATCCTTAGGCTTAAGCGTGTGAAAAATTGAATATATGGGCATGGATTGAGCTGAGTAAAGCTAACTCTTCTTGATAATGAGTCACCATTGGTGAACTTTTTAATAGTTAACTTCAAGAGGACGTCATCCTGAATGAAGCAGCATTTACAGTATCTTCAGCGGTTTGGTCTCTAATGTTGTCAACTCCTCCAAATCAGATGTCTTGGAATTAAGTTATACCACCAGCCAACCAAGTGCATCTATCAGTTTAGCGTTTCTTATACTACTTTATGCCTCTTGAAAAAAAAATCCTACATGAAAGCAAACACATTCTGTATTCATTCAACTGAATTTGAGCGGAAAATGTACATACTTGCATAATGCTTCTCGACGTCCTCTCTTAATACAAGGTTTTTTGTTTCATAGGGTGTATTTGTTCGGAAAGTTGAGCCCACTTCGGATGTCAGTAATATCTTGAAAGAGGTATTTTTATTCTTTATTTCANTTTCCTTTTTGTGTGTGTAATTGGTGAATTCATTTATCAATAAAAAATTTGGCAGCTGATGACAGAAATATTGGTACTGCTTATCCTAAGATACTTACATATGGGTTGGCATATAATCCTATTGAGAAATGCACTCTCAGCTGATCCCAGCCCACACTGAACAGCTGGACTCCTAATTCATGAAGCCTTTGCAGACTGGAATCCTAATTCATGAGCTTAAAAGCTTATGAATTTTTGGCTGGAAACAAATTGCAATACTTTGAAATTAGGCGAAAGCCCACTCAATTCTGAGTTTGGTCTCAACTGAACCTCAGAAGAAACAAATTCAAAAAATTCATTCAATGAGGTGTAAACCGGTCTTTGACATCCAGAAAGGAGAGCTTGGGCGGAAATTGGCATTTTAAGTTCAATATCTTAAGCTATACAGTCTAATATGGAGCAGAAGGCTTTGCATTTGGCAATTTAACTAATCACCCTTCTAAACATCTTGCTGACTGGGATTCATTTTCCATTCTTTCTTAAACTGCATTTTCCTCATGAGGCCTAGATTATGTTGGTTCCAGTGAATCTTACTGAGCAGTGATGAACCAAGTAAAATAAGAGGCTTATATCAAGATTAAGATTGGACCTTCTGAATCGGGTAAGAGGCAGAGCTTGGTGAAGTTATGGTGAATGATGACGAAGAACGAATAATGGATAGCAAACTCGACTAGGAGATGGACGAGGGAAAGATTGATCTTCTTTTGCTTCTTTTTTTTTTGGGGGGGATTGAGAGAGAGTTTCTCTTTATGAACCAGATGAAGCCCTTTTCATTTAGCTCTTGTTTTGTGTCTTTATGTTCTTGTTTTGGTTAGAAGCTTGACCACTCTATTAATGCTAGAAAGAACGGGACAGCAGCTACAGGTACTTTTGTGAAAGAGTGGATGATGGTGGTGCTGAGGTGCTGTGGCTAGAGTTCAGCGAATGTCAGAACTGAATCTTTGCATTTGGTCATATATACATGGGAAAAGTGGGCATTGACTAAAATAACTTCAATTTAGTTATGCATAATACACTTATCAGTTAGAATACACAGAAACACATTAGAAAAAGATTATAAAGAAAATGTTGAAGGCATCCTTAGGCTTAAGCGTGTGAAAAATTGAATATATGGGCATGGATTGAGCTGAGTAAAGCTAACTCTTCTTGATAATGAGTCACCATTGGTGAACTTTTTAATAGTTAACTTCAAGAGGACGTCATCCTGAATGAAGCAGCATTTACAGTATCTTCAGCGGTTTGGTCTCTAATGTTGTCAACTCCTCCAAATCAGATGTCTTGGAATTAAGTTATACCACCAGCCAACCAAGTGCATCTATCAGTTTAGCGTTTCTTATACTACTTTATGCCTCTTGAAAAAAAAATCCTACATGAAAGCAAACACATTCTGTATTCATTCAACTGAATTTGAGCGGAAAATGTACATACTTGCATAATGCTTCTCGACGTCCTCTCTTAATACAAGGTTTTTTGTTTCATAGGGTGTATTTGTTCGGAAAGTTGAGCCCACTTCGGATGTCAGTAATATCTTGAAAGAGGTATTTTTATTCTTTATTTCAGTAGGCTATTTATCATTTTACTGTTACACATGGATTTTTTTGCACCATTGAAAGCACTTGGTATATCCGTTCTTATAATGACAGTTAATCTAGTCCAGAGAGCCTCAGCTTAATGGCATTTTGTTTCACTTATCAAAGATTTCGAAACGTTTAACCCTTAAACTGCAACCTGTAAATGGTAGGATAAGAAAAGATTTGATTTGACTGGGTAGTGACAAACAGTGATTTGCGGAGGAGCTAAAATAAAAGGTCTTTTTTTTAATGAGAAGCTCCCTGGAAGGCATGACTTTCAGCATCTATTGTATCCAACAGAGTGTGCTTCACTTCTTTTCCATTTTTGTCAATTAACTTGATTTAGTCGTTCTATTCTGTTCTTCTTAGAACAAGTGTGAAAGGGAGCCTTGGAGCAACGTTAAAGTTGTCTCCCTCTGACCTATAGGTCATAGGTTCGAGCCGTGGAAGCAGTCATTAATGCTTGCATTAGACAGCCACACCCCTTGGGATGCGGCCCTTCCCCGAACCCTGCGTGAAAGCGGGATGCCTTGTGCACCGGGCTGCCCTTTTTTCTTCTTCTTAGAACAAGTGTGTTTGCTTAATATAGTCGGGGGCGGAGCCAAGATTTTGAAGCTTATGGATTCAGGATTTTTGTTCTTTTAAGTTAGTGGGTTCTAAATTAACAATTTGTACATATTCAATGGATTTCTTAAGACAAATACCGGGTTTGGATCAAAGCTACTGGGTTCGGCTGAACCCGTAACCAAATTGCTAGCTCTGCCCCTGAATATAGTGGTTTTGACGTCCTACTTCCCTTAAAGTAGATAACTTTTTCTGAAACCAATATCCACTAAGGACGTGTTCCTTAATAGAGCATAATGAATATGGAAGATTCATATCTCCGAACTGAACTGGTTTGGGATTTAGGTGTAGTTGATTGATTGAATATGGACTAGGGAATCAAGTCATAGTTTTTTTTTTTGAGAATGATAACATATTATTTAATCGTAGCACAAAGGTTGTGCTAAGGCCATGTACACATATCAAAAAGAGCAAAAAACCACGGCTATCTTCTATCTCCTACTACAGTGGTACAAAATCTTACTTACACCAAAAGTGAAACAAAAATAAGCAGTTCATCTTGATCTTTTGTAAGGAGTTGATGTGTCCTTCAAAACATCTACTGGTTCTTTCCATCCAAATGGTCCACCATATACATCCCGGGATAGTCTTCCACCACTTTTTTTGTTTGATCAGGTCTACAGAGAAATTCCAGCAAGCAAGTAGCTCCCCTGTACTCCTGGGCATGGCCCATGACAGTCCTTTCATACTCAAAAATAGGTGCCATAAAGCTCTAGCAAACTGACAATGTAAAAATAAATGGCTACTACTTTCAGTCTCATTCCACATAGATAACACCTTGAACACAATGACCTGCCTCTTCTCATTAGATTGTCTTGTGTTAGACAAGCATCCCTGGCTGCTAACCATACAAAGCAGGCTACTTTAGTTGGTATTTTGGCTTGCCATATTGTTTTCAAACTCCATAACTGAGTTTGCTGAACTTGTTGGGTGAGCAGTTTGTATGCTGGATTCACTACAAAAGAGCCATTACTATGCCTTGTCCATTTAACCCTATCCTCCTCCACTGTAGTCCCCTTGAACTGATCAAGAACATTCAAAATTTCAGTGAATCTAGGCAATTCCCAGTCATTTAGTTCTCTTCTAAAGTTGAAAGTCCATCCATGATGATCCCAACTGTCTTCCACCGTGGCTTCATTATTCAAACTCAAAACTTTCATGTCATTGAAAAGGTCTTTCAAAGGTCCATGTCCTAGCCAATTATCATTCCAAAAGGATGTTTTCCTCCCATTCCCTACTACAATAGAAACATTCTCAGCAAAAAGAGGCCAATAAGCCCTGATGGACCTCCAGACACTAACCCCATATGTTGTTGTCACTGCTCTAGGGATCCATTGTCCCTCTAGTCCATATTTTTCAGTGATGACCTATTGCCATAAAGTTTGATCTTCCCTGCCAAACCTCCAAAGCCATTTCATGAGTAGGCTTTTATTATGTAGTCTCAAGTTTCTTATGCCTAAGCCCCCAGATTTCTTGCTTTGTGTCAAAACCTTCCAGTTAACCAAGTGATAACCTCCCTTCTCTTTATTTCCTTGCCAGATGAAATTCCTTCTCATAACATTAATCCTTTTCTCAATTTTTGCAGGAATAGGAAAAAGGGACATCATGTATGTGGGAAGTGTATCTAAGACACTGTTAACCAATGTTACTCTGCCCCCCAGGATATGTACTGGCTTTTTCACTTGGCCAGTCTTTTCTCACATCTTTCTAACACTCCACTCCAAATGTCTAACGACTTGTTTTTAGACCCCAGTGGCATACCTAAGTAGGTTGTAGGAAGAGTTCCAACTGTGCATCTAAGAATACCTGTCAGGCTTTGTATATCTGTTACCTCATTTACCGGAAAAATAAGGCTTTTCCTTCCAATTGACATGTAGACCAGAGACTGCCTCAAAAATTATTAGAATTATCCTGAGATGTCTTAGCTCTTCTTCTTTTGCATCACAAAATACCAAAGTATCATCTGCATATAGTAGATGAGTTACCTCCATTCCACCTACACTACTTGCCACCTTAAAACCAGTCATCCACCTATTGTTATTTCTACCTTTAACATGTTATTTAGACCTTCCATTGCTATTAGGAACAAAAAGGGGGAAAGAGGGTCATGCTGTCTCAAACCTCTATGTGAAGGGAAGAAACCTTTTGGGGAACCATTGATGAGAACAGAGAACCTAACTGAGATTATGCAGAAGAGCATCCATTTAATCCACTTTCTTCCAAAACCCATAGATTTCAGCATTTTAAGAAGAAAAACTTAGCTCACATGACCATATGCTTTCTCAATATCAAGTTTGCAAAGAATTCCAGGTGACTTCATCTTTAGCCTTGAATCAACACATTCATTAGCCACTAGTGTTGCATCTATTATCTATCTCCCCTTTATGAAAGCCATCTGATGCCTATCTACTAGCTTGGAGATCACTGTTTTCAATCTCTCGGTCAAAACCTTAGAAATAATTTTGTACACAGACCCAATTAAGCTAATAGGCCTAAAATCTCTTAATTCTCGAGCTCCGGTATTCTTGGTATAAGGGCTATATATGATGCATTAAAGCTCTTCTCAAAAAACTCCTGTGTATGAAAATTTCTCAAAGTTTGCATAACATCTTCCTTTACAATATCCCGGCAAGAATGAAAAAATCCCATAGTATATCCGTCTGGCCCAGGTGCCTTGGCTGAAGCACATAATATTACCCCTGCGCAAACTTCATCCTCTTCAAATGATCTTTGTAACCAGTGCTTCTCACTCTCACTTATACAAGGACAATCAGCCAAAACAAACTCTGGTCTTCATTCCTCTGTTTCAGTGTAAAGTTTTTGGTAGAAGGATAGAATTTCCCCTTTTATAGTCTCTGGATTCTCCACCATCACACCATTAACTTCTAGCTTATCAATTGTGTTATTTCTCCTGTGTGCATTTGCCATTCTATGAAATTTTTTTGTGTTCCTATCTCCTTGCTTGAGCCAAAGAACTCTAGATCTCTGTCTCCAAGCTATCTCCTCATTTTTTGCTATATCTTCCAGCTCCATGAACATGCTGGCCTTCTGCAAAAGCTCATCTTCAGATAGATTTCTAGTTTCCTGTACAACATCCAATTCTGCCATGTAACTTAGAAGTTGAGTTTTCCTTAATTCAAAGTTACCATGATTTGTACCATTCCACTCTTTTAGTTTTCCTTTCAGCATCCTCAATTTGTTTGTACATTCTTTTCATTAATTGCTATTTTCACAACATTGAGTAACACGCACCATCGATGTGGTGCTGGAACTCAAGTGATCTCAAGACATGAAGCTTTAAGGTATGAAATGAGTGAGGTGACATGGATATTCTGTCGGTATCTGTATTCATGTCACCTGTCTATTTGATTTACTTGATTTCGTCCATTCTTTTGGTGTTAAGTTACTAGGAAATTTCTTTTGGATTTAATTGTTTCACTGGCATGTTATTTTGGTAATGTCACTAAGTCAAATGATACTTGGTACATTTTTCAGGGCGACGTCATTGTTAGCTTTGATGGTGTTCGTGTTGGGTCTGAAGGAACAGTGCCGTTTCGATCAAGTGAACGTATAGCTTTTCGCTATCTCATTAGTCAAAAGTAAGGTTCAGTTACTTGCAAAGAAGTTAAATTTGCATTTAAAGACATTAGTATGTTTGACAAACATCTTTTTTATTTATTTATTACTCCTTCCGTTCCAATTTATGTGAACCTGTTTGACTGGACACGAAGTTTAACAAAAAATGAAGACTTTTGGAATTTGAGGTCCTAAACAAGTCAAAAAGGGGCNAGGAGAAAGCACTTCGAGCGAGTTCATGCTATGTGGATGAGGCAGCGAGTTGAATATGAGGGCTTGAAGACAGCTTTAGAAGAGTGCTTGATAGAGACCTTAACGCTAGGGATAAAGCCTTTCTTTCATAACCAAATGAAACTGTCTAAGGTGAGGATCCAAGACTGATGGGTACAGAATCCGGTGGTACTTTTTATTGATCACAAATCGCTTGTTATCGCACTGTACTCCTTTTGCAAGATCAGCTCTTAGATGCGAAAAATCAAATGATGAAGGGGGAAATGAAATGTCGGATTGAATCGCCGAAGCAGGGCTAAGACGAATAGATATGAATGACGAAATGAGGTCTTCCCCCCTTACCTTAGTCAGACTGGCATGAAGCTTACCTGAGGAATTAGGAAGATGAAAGAAAGAAAAGCGGAAAAGGGGGATACCCCATAGACCAAAAGGGCATAGATCGATAAGATCCAAGAAAATAAAATACCCGCAGCAGAATCGGAAGACCTTTAGTAGATTGTTTTTAGGTCCAAGCGGTGAATCAGAAATCTTCCTTACGCCTACAAGCAAGAGTCTCCTAGGATTTCGCAAGGGAAAGGTAGCCAACCTGGGATACGTTGCGGCAAGGAATAGGAAGGTGCCTCTAGCAGATTGCCCTTTCTTTTCCTTTCCTGGGCTAGGTAACCGTTAATGGAATATCCGAGGCAATAATTTTATGCTTTGTGGAGTCAACTCGTCTTCCCCGAAGCGGAACCCACATATAAATTAGTGTATACATATGCACTTACAGTTACAGATACAGAAGGCGCAATCGGAGCACTAAGATCATGGGGTGAAGGCACACTGTCATTACACGATGGGTAAGGTGCGGAGCTACACTCTAAAGACAGATTCACTAGATTCCGACCTTCCCGCTGCTCTGTATAGTCCTATTGGAGGGCAATACAATACTCTAACGATTCCTGCCTTGGTTGATGATGAATTACCTTACTCCCTTTCCATACCGGGTCTAGGGGTATAGTCTATTCTATAATATACTCTTCTTCTATCACAGAAATAGCTAAATCGGAAGTTAAGCCCTATAAGCACTTCACTGAAACTAAAAAGAACAACAAGAGCAATACCTCACAGGCTAAAGCAGGAACAAGGGGCGCAAGCAGTCTTTAGAAGTCTAAACTAAGAAAGACTTACGAACCACTTAGGAAGGATAAGAGCCGTAGCTACAAAGCAAAAGAAGTTGTCGGAGGCGATGCGACGATACTCACCTCAGCCTCTCTGGCGGCATTAGTTACCAGATTCATTCAGTGACAGCCTTAGGATAAGGAAGTCCTTTATTTTCATTTAAGAAATAGGCGGCCACTCTCTCTCTTACTTTCTTTCATTTAGTTAGGCGTGGTAAAGGATCTCGCTCGAAAGAGACTCTTCACCTACTCAATTGGAATGACTCTTACCCTTACTTATCTCTTTACTCAGAGAAGTCCCTCTCGGAGCTATTCCCCGGCGCTGTGTCTTCTTTCTCCTTACTCTGGGAATGAAGCCGTAAGCCGAACAGAATACGGACTTGATTGCTTATTTCATTCCATCTCTGCTCCTGGAAATGGTTATAAAAGCTTCTCACTAAGGGTAGAATTGTAAGTTTAAGCTAAATTGTTTCCAAATTTAGAAAGAGGTAATTCTTTTTGGAACGGACCAAAAAGGAAATAGGTTCACATAAATTGGAACACGGAGAGTACATATTACGTTTGACAAACATTATGCACCTAATGTTCAGTTTGAATGGCAACCTCTGAGACTGGTTAGTTCATGTAATGATTACCAATTTTCAGGACACCACTTCCCCCTTTGCCTTTTCCACATAAGTTTCTGTCCTTAAATTAAATCTGCCAAAGCTAGCAGGTGCTTATCATTTTTTATACTGTATGGGTTGAATAGTCTTTTTTGTTTTTTCTCCTGGTGGATCCATTTCTATTTCCTTGATGACCTTGAAATGGATATCAGCCTAATGCTAATATTTCACTGAATCCTTGATATCAAACTCCAGAATTTCCCAATCTCCATATCAATGTTGGTCCTGCATGTTGGTTTATTAAGTATGCACTTGCTACTGTATTTCTTACAAAACTGTTGTTTCCTTTTCAGATTCAGTGGTGATTCAGTTGAGCTTGGTATTATAAGAGCTGGAGAATTCATGAAGGTTCAAGCAGTTCTGAAGCCGCGTGTGCATTTGGTATAAAAGAAATGTTAGCTGACCCTCAATCTTTTTGGTGACCCATCACTTGAATCTTAGTTTAATTTATTTAGATATGTTTGCTCTCATCTGAAGGTTCCTTATCATATAGAAGGTGGTCAGCCTTCATACCTAATAGTTGCAGGCTTGGTGTTTACACCACTATCCGAACCGCTAATAGAGTAAGAATTGTTAGAATTCTTTGTATTGTTATATGGAGCTACCAAACTGCTAGTTTTCAAGTACGTATTAGTATAAGAGTTCTCTCTCTGATAACAAAACTTTCATACTTTATTTGGCAGGGAAGAAGAAGATAGCATTGGGGTGAGTCTTGACAAAATGAAGATTGCTCACAATAATTAGAACTATTTTATTTTTCTTTTTTTTTTGTTTCTTTGTTTTGATAAGTCAATGATTAGAAATACTTTGTTGTCTTGATTGTTTTCTTTTAATTTTATTAGCTGAAACTATTGACCAAGGCTCGATACTCTTTGGCAAAGTTCGAAGGGCAGCAGATTGTTGTACTATCCCAGGTATGTATGGAGTAAGTTTTGGCCTTTGTAAATTGATCTGCGGATATAGTGACTAGTATATCCTTTCTCTTGTTCATTACTGGACATGAAAGTAGGACATACCCATATCTGGGCCATGGTGGGGGAACAGGAACAGGGGACATAACCTAAGAGTGATGATTTAAGGTTAAATGGGTTTTAGCCTGCCATTTTATCACCCTTGGTGTTCGAGTCTACTTTATCACTTGCTTACCCATTTTGTCACCTCTAGATGATGCTGAGAGGTTAATTTACGTAAAATATTTCTGTATTTCAATGGTTTATTTTGCTTGTAGGTCTTGGCGAATGAAGTAAATATCGGGTATGAGGATATGAGCAATGAGCAGGCAAGTTACTTTTGTACTTTTATGTTACAATCCTACCAGTTGAATTGTAATTGGTGTGAACATCAAATTTCAAACTAGTCACGTATGCTTCTTCAATGAAGTGGATTCATATGCTGACCCCAACTAGCTTTGGAGACATAGTCGTTGTTGTTGTATGCTTCTTCAATGAAGTCTTAATTTTTAATTTATTGGCAGGTCTTGAAGTTGAATGGCACCAGAATTAAAAACATTCACCACTTGGCTCATCTAGTGGATTGTAAGTGTTAATGTATATATAGTTTAAGTTCTCGTTCTCTTGAACTGGGGCAGTTACAAATTTGTCTTCTCGTGCAGCGTGCAAAGGAAAATATTTAGTATTTGAATTTGAAGACAATTTTTTGGTCGTTCTCGAAAGGGAGGCAGCCCTAGACGCCTCTTCTAGTATTCTCAAAGACTATGGCATTCCAGCTGAAAGATCATCCGATCTTATGGGAGCTTATGTTGATTCGATAGAACATAGTGAAGCGACCAATCAACAGAACTTTGGTGATAGTCCAGTTTCTAACTTGGAATTTGTCTCTGAAGGTCTTCTTTGGGCTTGATCACATTATCTATGAAGCTTGATCCTGATTCTCACTTGAAGCCAAGCCATTCTTTTAAAGTTTTCATGCCTAATATGGTTATTTTGACAGTGAAAGATCTATCTCATATTTGTTTGCTTGAGGGGAAAGAAATCAGATGACCAGGCAATATCTGCATTGGGAGAGACACAGGAGTGTTTTACTTGGCTGCCTCCTGGGTTTGTATCAAGATTGGCCAGCAAAGTGAATAACCAAATTATGTAGCAAATGATACAATTGTTGGACGCAAAAGAACTGTCCAGTTGAAATCAAGGTGCTGGTGGCCATTGCCTTTGAATGAAATGGAAGTGCATGGCCCTGCACATTAAAGTATGCATCATTTCTGATGATTATTTTTCAGATATAGGCTGTGAACATCTCTTTTTAGGAAATTTTGAGAGTAGATGTGATTTGTGGTTTTCTAACCATTCACATAATTCAATATATGTAACAATTAATAAAGGAGCTTACAATTTAATTTAGTACTTTTGTTTTTTCTTTTTGTTCTTTCAGTTTCTCCTCCCCCTCTCCGGCCTCTCCTTTAAAAAAAAAACAGTAATCTTTGGTCTGAAACATGTTGAAAGGTCGTTCCAAATCATTTTCGGATCTTCTGTATAAGTTCTATTAGGCAGCAGAACTAGTTTCATTTTGAATATAACGTCTCTATAGTTTTTATTTTATAAAAATGAAGAGTAAGATCAGATGGCGTATTAATTCGTTTTTCTTACCAACGAGGGTTGTTGTGGAGTGGTAAATATTCTTTCATCCTTAACCAGAGGTCTCGGGTTCGAGCCTTGGGTGTGGATTCACCTTTGTTAGGGAGCATTTTACCCAATCAATGTGGAACTTCTCGGTGCGAATTCGGATTTAGCCGGACCCCAATGTGGGTATCGGATACCGGGTTGGAAACAAAAAAAATTAGTTTTTCTTAACCCTATGTGGGCCACATCAATTCCTATGAGCTCAAAAGGTCATCAAACTGTTCTGGATACGTCAACACAGTCCAAGATATTGTGATAGGTATTCCACTTTTTCTTACCCTATAAATTCTAGTCTCAACTAATCAACTATCAAGGGTGGAACAAAAATCATCCAAATAGATGGAGATGGTGGAGTTGGGTGGAGATGGCAGACGCAATTTGAAAATGGTTTGTCAGACACAGAAAATTCCATAGACTATGAATGGCAACAAAAGGCCACAGAGGAAAAGGACACATAAGTTCCTATTCATCCTCATGTGATTTCACAAACAATAACCATTCACCAATCTTGTCCTATTGCCAATACATTCCAAGCTGTCTTCTTAGACCATTCCCTAACTACATTCTTCTTCATAATCCTTCAATCATAATACCAACTCTGTCATTCTTTCTTTCATTCTTTCCACCAAAGATAATACCTTTACTATTTCTGTGCCAAGAATAGGCAAAAGGTTGTCCGTTCATTTCATCATCATTAATGGCTTTCACTTCCAAAAAGCCATTCTTGATTATACTCATGATTTTCTTGGTATGCCATAGAACTTCTCCAAGAAAGGTGCCAGCTTCAACTATTTCAGCTGCACCTGCATTACTGCCAAATCCACCATTATCTTCACCTCCATTTCCTGCACTTTCTCCAGATATAACTCCTCTGTTTCCTTCGCCCGGTGGCTCAGAACTTGCTCCTAGTGATTCTTCACTACCCACAATACCTTCAAGCCTCAGCCCACCAAATCCAGATGCTATGCTTGCTCCTGAATCTCTCATGCCATTTCAGCCTTCTGAGTCCTTGCCAGTTTACTCTGCAGTTCCTCTACCATTATTTTTGAGTGCAATTCTGGTCTTTGCTTTGTAAATGTCCTAATGGCTGCTGCTTTCTGGTATAGTTTATTGGTTTATTAAATTTCTCCCCTCTTCTGTCCACATGTACTACAGTATATTCATGCTAATTTGTTTTTTCCAGAGTACATAATCATTTGGTGCAGCATTAGATTTCATTGTTTGGCGTATGACATTTTCATTACTAAGTTATGTATTGCAATTCTTGGATCAAATAAGAAGGGAATAAAACATGACTCTCCACTTTGTCTAAAAAAGATTTATGCTTTTCCATTCCCTGATTGAAGGTTTATGGACACAGTTGATTGTGACCAACAGAAGAATATTAAAATGAAACTGACATACACTATTATACATGACAATTTTGCTATACTATAAAGAATATCAAGAATAATTTCTGAGGTATAATACTACAAAAATGAAGTATAATGTTTGAGTATGTGTATGTCTTTCTACATATACTAGCTAAATTACTAGTACTTGATCTGTTGCTCTTAGTAACAGTTGCAGCCTCTGAATTGGGAGTTCAGCTAAAGAGCCTTTTCCAGAACCCCTTCTTTGATGCTTTGAGCTCAATGGAGTTTTCCTTTTTCGGAGAGGTCGTAACTACACTCATCCTCAGCCTATTGTTTTCCTCCCAGCAAATCCAAAGCAATACAAAGCTGTCTGATTGCCTCTCTTTTCTCTTCATCTTTCTGCATTAGAAGCTCTTGTTGAACTCTAATCTCTTCCTTCAGTATCTCAATTTCTTCCCTCAGATTCGGTACTTCATCAGTTTTAAGGCTAAGGCCACTTGATACTTCCACTTTCGCCTTCTGTACTGGGATTTGGAGTTCTTTTTCATCGTTTTCAGGATCCTCTAGCTCTGACATATCAGAAGACTCCGACTCAGGGTCAAAGGATTCTGAATAGCTGTCATAGGCTTTCTCTATAGAGTTGATCAATTTCTCCTCTGAGTATTTTGTGAAAGGCAATGGAGACTTCAATGATGCCAAAATGCGCGGCCTGGATGCTGACCTGATTTGATCATATCCCTCAGCTAACAATCCATGGGCACGATAAATTTCCTCAATCATGTTAATGAGCTGTGGCCGCTTCTTGTAATACATTTCCGCTCTTTGGGCGAAGGTATCTGCATCTTCCTCAATTGTCCTGAGCATTGTCTCTGTCTTCTCATCTAGTTCTGCAACAATATACAATTATAGGCACCATGAAGCTAGTAGAGAAACTTTGCTAGTCCTTGGTATTTTGATATACTTCGGTTACTGCAAAAGAAGTATAGCGGCCCTTGCAGGTAAGGCTGCGTACAATAGACCTTCCCCGAACCCTCGCACAGCGGGAGCTTAGTGCACTGGGCTGCCATTTTTTTACTCAAAAGAAAGTTTTGGCATAATACTAAGGCACGAGCGATCTTAAATGTTGCTGATGAATACAACAACAACAACTCCGCTTGTGTGAGCTCGCTCACATTGCTGGTCCTAAACTCGGATAAAGGAGGGGGTTGCGGCAGGAGCATAAAACTAGTTGACTTTTTGTCACATGACTAACGAGCATCAACTATTCTTAAAGTATTGGCTCTTTAGCCAAAAGGGACTGTAAATAGGTCCACCTTATAATTAGGCAATCAATTCTTAATCACAGATTAAAGCAAGATTATAAAAGTTTGACGAATTAACCAGAATAGCAAAGTTTCGCACTAGCAATTGTGTAACATCCCAGACTTTAGATAGAGCCCCACATCGGCAAAACATAAGAGGGATGTTGGGTATATAAGTTAACAAGACTTGAACCCTAGTAACGTATTTTAAACCCGTGCGGGCCAGGACCCAGAGCAGACAATATCACTGGCGGGGCTGGGCTGACTAGGGTTTAAGGCTTGTAGTGTTACAAATTGGACCACAAAGATGGCGCTTTAATTGATCAAAATCAATAATTTTCTCTTCTTAGTTGAAAATAGAAACAAAAAAGATTCAGTTTTTCCTAGCCTATTCAGTTTTAACGAGCATCGATCGAATATATGAAAAAGAAGCATGCAAAACATGTCAAATAAAAGATACATATAAGCAAATTTTTAGCTAGATAATAGCTACTATACAGATATGGATATTGCAGCAACAGATTCAGAAATACAAGTCAAAACCTATTAATGAAACATAAAAGTTAAAATCTTTCAAAGACAAAAGAAGAAGGTTCAACTATATATATTTTAGGGGGGAAAGACGAAAGAAAACATCTTTATGAACTCGTAACTTTAATGCCTATATGTGTTGATAAATTTATCATGCCTTCATGAGAAATATTTATCTTTCCTTCTGTTTTATGTAACATTTTTCACTAGCGTGAAATTGATGAAATCTATTATATATATAATTAGCGACACTAGTCCTTTTGATCCTTCAATTATTGGTCCTTGTGATACGTGGTTAAATATATTTAACTTTTTGAGCCCATTTGGACATAAAAATAAAGTAATTTTTATATTCCTATACACTATTTAAAATTTTATTATCTTTCCTACTCAAGTTTCAATTTAATTACATATTATATACAAATTTATCAATTATTTATACTTTAGGAATTAAATGAGTATCTCTTTATATTAGGAATCAATTGTTTCTCATCCTTATTCTCTTTCTCTCATGCGCTCTCTCTCTATCTATCAATCCCTAATTCCAGTAATGTAGAGCAAAGAAAAAGATAGCAACAATTCCACCATTGACAGCCATTAAAAAGTTTTGAAATTTTGAATTCGAATTTGAGTTTTCAAAAACCGTTATTTGTTTGAATTAGGTGTTGTTGCAAACAATTGAGAATATTCTTTGGAGTTTATATCTCAATTTTAAGGGTGTTTTGATGAAGATTAGACTTGATTTTGGCTGAATTTCAAATTTCAAATTGAAGAAGAAGAAGAAGAAGAAGAAGAAGACATGACATACATTATACTTACGAAATTGTAGTAAAGTTGTAGTAAATTTGTAGAAAAATTATATTATGTTGTTTATATTATTTTAATATTTAAATATTGTATGGAAGTTGAACAATATTTATATAAAAATTGTATTTAAGTTGTATGACATTATAGTTGTATATAACTGGGTAGAAATGATGTATGAAAGTTGTAGATAAATTCTATAATATATAATTAGTTGTATGAAATTTATTTTTACTATGTATAAATTAGATACAAAATATACAAAAAACATATTGTATAAAAGTTATATTTAAGTGGTATGATATTGTAATTGTATTTAAATGGTATGATATTGTAATTTATATAACTGGAGAAAAATAATGTATAAAAATTAGAAATAAATTGTATCATGCTATGTCCTCCTTTTCTTTCATTACTATTAATGTTAAAATTTGCTTCATTCTATTAATGTAAGGTGTATAACATTATGATGAAATCTGAACCGCAAGTATCTGAATCATTAGCTTTTGCTAGAAACGTGAGTTTGAAGTCCTGCAGACGTTCTTCTTTGAGTATCGACAACCTGGATTTGTGTGTCAAGGGTGTGCTTTTGGTTTTTGATAGAAATTGAATTCGAATTTTCAATTCAAGCCATATACCTCCGTTGATATTTGAGCGATTGAATTCTCTAAATCCTTAAATATAAGTTCAATCTGGAGAGAGGACATAAAAAAAAAATGTATAACTAAATCCTTTGATTGAAGACACAAATAATTGATTGAAAGTCTTTTAACGTGAATTGCATATATTTTATAACTAAAATGTGTTTAGATCGGGTAAATACCAAAGCATGGATATTTTTTGTGATAAGGTTTCAAATAGTGTATAGCAATGAAAAAATCCCTAAAAAAAATCATTTTTTCCGAATTTTTTTTTTTCGAAATCAGTGTTTGTCCATGAAATTTCCAATTTTCACTTGAAAATGAATTTTGAAATTTTTCGAAAATTTGATAAACTCAAAAAAACTGTTTTACAAAAATTTTCACTCACAAAACTTCAAAAACAAACCAAAATAATATTTATGTTCAAACACAACTCTAATTTCAAATACCATTTTCACTTATTTTTGTTGGGAATTATACAATTCTTATGTCCACACGCACACTTAATTTATTGAAGTATATGATTTAAACCCCTTTATATAGGGAATTTGTTATATATAGACTAATTTTAGAACAATCTTATCATTAAATATAGAATGCAAACTTAGTATAACACATGGGTTGCAAACGTTGCAAAGTTAGTTAGAAATGATAAGCTCTCTGCTATTGCAGTGTGACCAAAGGGGAATAGGGACTAATTCAGTTAAAAGTTCTTACTCCCCATTTTAGTTTATGTAAGGTAAACCTTTCTTTTTTTATTCGTCTAAAAAGGATGATTTTCATTTAAAATATTTTTTTATCTATTTTTATGAGCATTTGATTGGTAATAGGCTTATTTGAATTTACCGGATATATTGTTATATTTTTGATGGGCAGGACACGCAAATATTATAGTATATTTAACATATAATTTCAAAAATTGTAGTCAATTACTATGTTCATATGGATAAAAATGAAGGAAATAATATTTATTTAAATTTAAAAACTTACTATTTAGTTTTAAACTTGTGAGAATTTCCCAGACAGCTATATCCACAATAACATATGACAGTACTTGTCTCCCCACCGACAACTCAACTTAACCCTGATTAATGTCTGATTGAGATCTGAAGCTCCTAACCCTGGTTAACTTAACTCTCCATTTTCCAAGAATCCGGAACCAAAATAATGTCGTTTTGGACAAAAAGGAGTTTGTACCTCAAGACAAAATCCAGCTATTTCGTTTATAATGTAGGAATTTTCTGCATTATATAGAACTCAATTAATTCCTGCAATATAGCGCGGTTTAAGCTGCTGCTCATAATTACCGTGCTATGTATAGTATGGTAACATTTTTTTTTTTTGGACTTTTTGTGACATTATTTTGGTTCCGGTTCCAACATCCTGAGGTAATTAAAGGCACGTATCTTCGCTTCTCTCCAGTACAAAACACTCTGAGAAGATTTGTTCCAATTAGCTACTCAGCCAGTGAAGAGAATTCCATTTTGAACAACAATGGCGTCCTCATCATTTCCAGAACAAGTATTAAAGCACCTGCTCTCGTTTTTAACCTCAGATAAGGACCGGATCAGTATATCCTTAGTGTGCAAATCATGGGACGAGATTGAGAGGCGGTACAGGAGGAAAGTATTCATAGGAAACTGCTACGCCGTTAGCCCTGAGATTATGATCAGACGGTTCCCTACTGAGGTTAGATCCGTGAAGCTGAAAGGGAAGCCACATTTTACTGACTTTAATCTAGTACCTGAAGGTTGGGGTGCGTATGTACAACCTTGGATTGCTGCAATGTCGGTGACTTATACTATGCTTGAGGAGATTAGACTTAAGCGAATGGTTGTCGGTGATGAGTCTTTGGAGTTGATTTCTACTTCGTTTGAGCATTTTAAGGTATTGGTGTTGTTGTCTTGTGAAGGGTTTACTACTGATGGACTTGCTGCTATTGCCTCTAACTGCAGGTCAGATTTCTGTGACGTCTTATCAAAATGGTTGAAAGAAAATAATTAACCATCCATTTTATCCCTAAAAAATGGTTTGCATAATAAACTTTTTAAAAACCGATCAAATATGTATAAGAACCATATTATCTATTTAAAAAATAGATAATCAAGGGTAACTAATGAGTTTAACTTAATTCTTTCAAAAGTGATCATATTCAAGAAGTCATGGATAATATGAGTTAACCCGTTTTTATCCGTATTAAATATGGGTTGGATCGCATAATTTTCGATTTTTTCAGTACCATTTTCGGCCAAACCATACCCTCTGCCTGACCCACGCGTTTAAACTATGTGCTTCTGGTAGCTCGTTTGTGGTTGCATTGACTTCAAATCTGAACCTTTTTTCCTGGTCAATGCTGACTCTGTGGTGAGTCGAGGATTTGAACTTATGGGTTCAGAGTTCAGGATTTAAACTTATAGGTTGGATTCCGCCACATACCATTTAGTGATTAAGGATAATTTCGAGCCAAAAGTGTAACCAAAGTTAGACCTTTTGGCGAAGCACAAGGGCAAACTTGGATCTTTTCCCTTTTGTGATAGTTAACCTTTATCAATCAAGAAAATAACAAAGCTTATTTGTTGTCTTTAATTTTTTTATTTTACTTGGTTAGATTCTGGAAATGAGAAAATACACTGTAGCAGAATGATCTTTTTCTTAATAGGAAAAGGACTTGAATTGTTTACAATTTTCCTAAATTTGTTATTTTGCTACGGAATGAGTCATGGTTAAATGTTATGGATCTGATTTTCTTACCATGAAGTTCAAAATCTTTTGCTTGTTTGTTAGTATTTATTAGGTTCTATGCTTGTGCCATTACGTGCCAATGTTTAGTTGAGCAGAGAGTCAATAGGTCTTTCATTTGTTCCAGTCCAATTTTCCTTTTTGCATCCCTGTAGTCAGTAGATTTGGGAAGCTTTATTATGGAAATGCAAGCTAGTTGATTTCGTAAAAGCATGTAATGCTGGACTTGCTACTTTGTATTTGTTGTTGCACACACCGTGATTATGTATGCGGTTCATATTTAAAGAAAAATATCGTCCTTTTGTTAGCTTCCGTTTCTTTATTTATGGTGCTTTGGTTGGAGCCACTGTGTTATATATGGTTGGGGCTTGTAATGGAGTTCATCCGCGGGGTGCTTATACTACTTCAGAAAGGGAAAAAATGGATGCCAATGTAACATGCTTAATTGGAGAATTCAGGAAATGAGGATCAATTAAGTTCCATTACTGGAAATATACTTGTACTGAAAGTTCAGTTCTCCTGTGTCTTTTGACTTTTAGATTTTATTCCAGTTCCCATTCTCGAAATTGTCATTCAATTCTTTGGACGATATTCTCATGCAACTCACAATGTGCTGCAGGAATCTGAGAGAACTAGACTTGGGAGAAAGTGAAGTGGAGGACCTAAGTAGCTATTGGCTTAGTTATTTTCCTGATAGTTGTACTTCACTGGTTTCACTTAACATTTCTTGTTTGGGTTCTGAGGTCAGCTTCTCAGATCTGGAGCGTCTCATTGCTCGCTCTCCTAATTTGAGGACTCTTCGGCTCAATCATTCTGTTTCCCTTGAGAAGCTTCCTAACCTACTGATCGGCGCTTCCCAGTTGGTTGAATTTGGTACAGGTGCCTTCTCTTCTGAGGTACAGTCTGATATTTTCTCAAACCTGGAAGAAGCTTTTTCAGGCTGCAAAGAGACTTGAAGGCTTGTCTGGATTATGGGATGTCGTGCCAGCTTATTTTCCAACTATTTATCCAGTTTGCTCCGGACTCACCTCTTTGAATTTGAGCTATGCTACTATTCAAAACCCTGATCTTAGCAAGCTCATAAGTCAGTGTCACAATTTGCAGAGATTGTGGGATATGTTCTAGCTTGCTTTTACTATTGTACTTGTCTCGCGTTCTCAATATTGAAACCATAAACAACTTTTTTTCCAGAGAAAAGAGAGAACATTCTAATAACTCATGTCAATTCTGGTGACGGCAAGGGACAAACAGTTATATGAAAGACATCTATCAATCTGAATTAGATGCTTAAATGCTAAAGATTTTTTTATCGGTTCTTTTCATGTGGTTTTGAAGTCTTTCCTGTCAAAGTCGATCTTTAATTTTTCTTGCTACTAGTTTGGTATATCATTACTTATTGTTTAAGACACTTCAATTTGAATGAATGTGATCGCAGGTACTTGACTACATTGAAGATACTGGTCTCTAGATGCTTGCTGCTTCCTGTAAGGACCTTCAAGAATTTAGGGTGTTTCCTTCTGATCCCTTTGCTCCAGAGCCAGATGTTTTACTGACAGAGCAAGGCCTTGTGGCTGTCTCAGATGGCTGCCCTAAGCTCCAATCGGTTTTATACTTCTGCCGCCAAATGACAAATGCCGCTTTGGTTACTATTGCAAGAAACCGTCCTAACATGACTCGTTTCCGCTTGTGTATTATTGAACCTCGAACTCCTGATTACTTGACTCTTGAACCGCTTGATGTTGGTTTTGGGGCAATTGTGGAAGAATGCAGAGAGTTGCGGCGACTTTCTCTTTCTGGGCTCCTTACTGACCGTGTGTTTGAGTGCATTGGAACCCATGCTAAGAAGTTAGAGATGCTTTCCGTTGCTTTTGCTGGGGCCTCCACCATGTTCTATCTGGTTGCGAGAGCCTCAGAAAACTAGAGATCAGAGAATGCCCATTTGGCGACGAGGCTCTTTTGGCTAACGCTGCAAAGCTGGAGAAGATGCGTTCCCTTTGGATGTCTTCTTGTTCAGTAAGTTTTGGAGCTTGTAAGCTGCTAGGCCAGAAGCTGCCTAGGCTTAATGTTGAAGTTATAGATGAGAGGGGTCCCCCGGAAACGCGGCCAGATAGCTGCCCTGTTGATGAACTTTACATATACAGAACAGTGGCTGGACCAAGACTTGACATGCCTGATTATGTTTGGACAATCCATGGAGATGCTGCACTGAGGATTATCAACTCATAAAGCAATGGAAACTCACATTAGCTTCTTCAAGGGGAGATTGCAGGTATTGCATTTATCATTTATGTCATTTATCCTCCCTTATTTGTTTAATTGGGAGTTGCATAGTCGCATTGGTGGTTGAATTGTGACACGGCAGCCAAAACGTGTTAGGTTCAGGAGCTCACATGCTATACTCTTGGCTGAGCTAATTTAAAGCATCTACTTATAAGGAGTTTTAAACTCCTTACTTGTTGTTGTGTCTCATTGCAAGTAAGAATTATAGTAAGTATTCTTTTGAGGGGAAGGGTGGCATGTTCAGTGTGTAGCTGCTATTTGCAGACTTTTGCATTGTTATTCAGCAATCAGCTATTTTCATTCTCTTTCCTGGTAACTTGTTCTTCTAATGAGATGGTGCCATCATGTACACTAGTTAAACTAGCCAATGGACTATTTAGTTTCCATGTATAAAATGTCTTTTAGAAAAGGCAAATTACGTAAGTTGACACCTGAACTTTGGCCTAAATCCCCCTTACATATTTTCTATGGACGATAATAACATTACATATGCAACCTTTCTAAGGTGTGCGCGTGAACAGTAAAAGTAGACAATTTCTGACATTAATCAACGGCCGGATACAAATTCCAACGGCCATTTTTGAACAAATAAAGGGTCCTTAACCCATTTATTCTCAAATTGGACCTGTATTCACCTTCTTCTTCCTCTTTGAAAGCTCGAATTTGCAGAAAATTTCTTCTTCTTGATCTTCTTATGCGTTTTTCTGTTGCCAATATTACAATCTTCTTCTACTTCTTCCTTCTCTTTTTCGATATAAGGGTTCATTTCTAGGGTTCAATTTCAGGGTTAGGGGAAATGCATAATCAGAGAAAATTTTGTTATTGTGGTGAAGAAGCTGCAGTGATACTCTTGGTGTAGTTTTTCAGCATTGCTCATTGTTATGGTTGGGGATTTGGAATTGGACTGTGGTTGTTGAGAGGTGGTGTTTTATGAGTTCTTTCTAATGGTGGAATAGTGGCGGATGCTACAATGGTGATATCTGCTACTGCTTTTTGTTGCTATTTTTTTTTTTACTCGTTGTCGTTGTTGAATTCCAGCCTCCGGATATACAAATTGTGTGTATAAGCCACGCTTCATGTTTTTTTTTATAAAAAAAGTGAAATATATTTTGAACACTGATATTTAAACATATTTTTATCTTCAAATCAAACTTCATCCGAATTAAATTTGAGATTCTATGACCAAGCACTAGCTAAAACTCCAGCTTCAACCTGAAATCAGATTATGGGTAAGAAATGTTGTTTTCACCTTTATAATAAAAATTATCAAATATAGACAATTTCAGCAGTTGTGACGATCAATCGGTTATGTGATGAATCAGTTCCTCAAAACCTCCCACATAATCAGGGGTAGGGAAGGTCACTTTCCATATTTGTTTTAGCATCTTTTGTTTTCATCTACTGTACTATTGAGGTTGATAAAAAGAAGTAAAAACAATTGGTCCACGAAAACCAAGTTTCGAAAAAATATCGACTTGGGCACAACAATATATATTTGGTACATTTCATTTGAAATATTACCTTGGACTAATAATTTGCTGTTGTATTTTTGAGGTAGCCATAAATGTTTTGCCATTTAAGTGGGAGAAATTAAAAAATAGTCAGATTTATAGGTGGTCATTCAAAAATAGTCATAGTTTCTAAAGTAATCAAAACTTAGTCACTTTTCATGTAAAGATAAATTTGAATGAAAACACTGTTCAAAATCCGAAAAATACTCCAGCGTAATATACTTGAATTTCCAGTAGAATATACTGGAACTCCAACATAAGCATACTATATTGGAGTTCCAGCATAAGTATACTAGAACTCCAGTATATTATACTGGAGTTTCAGCAAAGTATACCAGTCCAGTATATTATGCTGGAAGTTCATACACAGGTGATCGAGTCTCCAGTATATTATGCTAGAACTTTCCGCGTGTTGGAGTTCCAGCACAATATGCTGGAAGTTCATACACAGGTGCATCGAACTCGTATATTATGTTGGACCGACCTCTGTTGCAGCAAAATAGTGGCTATTTTTCAGTGACTTGTCAAACGCTGACTATTTTTAAATGATCAGTCCGAAAACTGGCTAGCCCGTGCTATTTTTACCCTTTTATATTGTCCATGGCCCATGAACAGTAGACATGCCAATGAATGATGATAGAGAAATTGCTTATATGAAATGTGGTTGTCCGTTTTGTGTAATTACTATACGTTGGTCTTCAATGTTCTATTGGGGATTTAATTTATATACATTGATGATGTACCATGTTAGTTAATTTTATTTTTTAATGAGTGGTCGTTATTAAAAAAAATTAAATTAAAAGCATATGAATTAAATGTTAGAATACTGTGTTTGTAAAATAATTCTGGAGAAAAATAAAATAATATATAAACAGAAATATAAACGAAATAAAAGTTAATCCGAGCCCACTGAATTCACAGTGTTTCCTTAAGGAATTTATCCCCTCCTAGTACCCAAGGTTATGGATTATTTCCTCCCAGGATAGAACGAATTACACACTGGTGTAGTGGTACTTCAAACCCCAGTGTTTCAGTGAACACAAAGTTCGGTACCAAATCACACTTACTGTTGCCTTCTTTGAAGTTAAAAATATGCAGAAGAAAGGAGGAGAACTCAGAAATTCGTACGAAAAATCTGGGAGAATGGACTTGTATTTATAGCAAATGTAGGGCTGAAATCTGAAGAGGTGCAACTCTTCAGAATGGATCAATCGATCATTTGACCAAATCCAAATCCGAATCCGAATTCGAAGCCGAAGCCGAGCCGAGCGAGCGACGGCGACGGCGCGAGGCTTGCCTTCTTCTCAACTCTTTAAGAGCTAGAATAAGAGCAATTGCTTATATACCCATTAAAAACCTCTTCCTCTTCCAATATGGGGCAATGTCCCTTCATCAAGGAGGGAATCTCAAATGAAACTCAAATATTTCATCTACCTCCCATTTCCCATTCACCCCTTTTAAGCATTAATATACTTAAAAACCCAACAATCCCCCCACATGAATGGGGCATGGCTATATCACGGAAATATGCATGAAAAAATGTGTGATTTGCAAGCAAGGATTAATTTCATCTGGATAAGTAGGTTTCGCTTTGAACTTTCCGTAATGAACTTATGTCAGATATACTCGGCCAATCGGTAGATTTGATATCTTTGAACCGTCGAACTTTGGTGTATACCTAGACAACTATAAGTCATACAACCAACCCTTAACCGTATTTGGTTCTCATTGTTGTGTTCGTTTCATCCATGAACACCGCCTGGTTTCATAAGTGCTTAGAGAACTGGCCTTAAAAATTCTCCTTGAAGCGGCTAACACTTCACACTTACATAGGTGATTCCTAAACGTGTCATCCCGTAGATACACTATTTGATATACGCCGTATCAAATTTAGGAATCATTAAAAAGCCTTAATGCTTTATCCTTGGTACTGAACATTGTCTCATCACGAGAATGGACTAAAATTTTAGTTGACAATGTTGAACCGTCATTAATGAATTTGTTTGATCTCCTTGAACCTAGATCTTGGGATCTCTAGTTTTCTAGATAGAGTTACCGCCACAATAACTTGTTCTTGGCCATAGTCACATTCCCCTTGATGATTTCTCAACTACCTCTCTAGGTAGGCCTTTTGTAAGTGAATCTGACACGTTATCGCTTGACTTTACATAGTCAATCGTGATAATTCCTCTAGAGAGTAATTGCCTAACGATTTTATGTCGTCGTCGTATATGACGAGATTTACCGTTATACATAACGCTCACAACCCTTCCAATTCCCGCTTGACTATCGCAATGTATGCATATTGGTGCCAACGGTTTGGGTCAGAATGAAATGTCTTCCAAGAAATTCTGGAGCCATTCTGATTCTTCACCGACTTTATCTAAGGCTATGAACTCAGCCTCCATTGTAGAGCGGGCGATACGAGTTTGTTTGGTCGACTTCCAAGATACCGATCCTCCACCAATAGTGAATATATATCCGCTTGTGGACTTAGAATCAGTTGAACCGGTGATCCAATTTGCATCACAATATCCCTCAATCACCGCAGGATATTTACTATAGTGCAAAGCAAAGTCCCGGGTATATTCTAAATATCCCAAAACTCGTTTCATTGTCATCCAATGAGATTGACCTGGATTGCTCGTATATCGACTTAATTTACTTATAGCATAAGCTATATTTGGTCGTGTACAATTCATGATGTACATTAAGCATCATAATCCAAATGTGATATGCTTTGTCCTTTGTTCCTTGTTAATGCAAGATTCACGTCAATTGGAGTCTTTGCAACTTTAAAGCCCAAGTGCTTAAATTTTTCTAGTATTGTCTTAATATAACGATATTGTGACAACACCAGACCTTGAGGAGTCTTATGGATCTTAATTCCCAGAATCAAATAAGCAACTCCCAAGTCCTTCATATTAAACTTGCCAGTTAACATACGCTTAGTCGCATTTATCTTGGCAATGTTATTACTCATTATCAACATATCATCCATATATAAGCAAATAATGACTATGTGATTTGGAACATTTTTAATGTACACACATTTATCACATTCATTTATCTTAAAACCATTTGACAACATTGTTTGGTCAAATTTCGCATGCCATTGTTTGGGTGCTTGTTTTTGTCCGTAAAGGGACTTAACAAGTCTACATACCTTCTTTTCTTTACCTAGAACCACAAACCCTTTAGGTTGTTCTATGCAGATTTCTTCCTCCAACTCTCTATTTAAGAAGGCTGTCTTAACATCCATTTGATGAATTTCAAGACCAAAAACTGCAGCTAACACTACTAACGTTCGTATGGACGTAATTCTTGTAACTGGAGAGTATGTATCAAAACAGTCAAGACCTTATTGTTGTCTATACCCTTTGACCACAAGTCATGACTTATATTTGTCAATAGTGCAATCATCTTTCATTTTCTCTTAAAGATCCATTTAGAACCCAACGGTTTATTTTCAGGAGGAAGATCAACCAATTCCCATGTATGGTTGTTCAATATGGATTCTATTTCACTATTGACTGCCTCTTTCCAAAACAATAATTTCGAAGAAGACATAGCTTCTTTAAATGTTTGAGGCTCATTCTCCAATAAGAAAGTCACAAAATCTGGTCCAAACGAAGTAGACGTTCTTTGACGTTTACTGCGTCTTGGATCCTCCTGATAAAATGTACTTTCTTTTGTTTCTTTCTGAGGTCGTTTAGATCCTTCACCAATAGACTAACACTCCTTTTTATACGGATATATATTTTCAAAGAACTCAACATTATCTGATTCTATAACCGTATTATTATAAATGTCGGGATTTTCTTATTTTTGAACAAGAAATCGATATGCTTTACTATTGGTCGCATATCCTATGAAAACAAAATCAACAGCTTTTGGTCATATTTTTACCCTTTTGGGTTTAGCAACTTGCACTTTTACCAAACACCCCCACACTTTAAAACAATTCAAGTTGGGTTTCCTTCCTTTCCATTTTTCATATGGAATGAATTGTGTTTTGCTATGGGGTACTCGATTTAGTATCCGGTTAGACGTAAGAACGACTTCCTCCCACAAATTCTGTGGCAAACCAGAACTTATCAACAATGTGTAACGACCCGGTCTGTCGTTACGTAGAACTTGCATTTTTATTGCTGTCATGGATTGATTATTCTATTATTGATGTGTTAGAGTCGATAGGCTTGAAATCGGAATGGTTAAATGAGAATTCAGTAACTTAGTCTTTAAAGATAACCTTATAATGAGAAAAGTCAACTAAGAGTTGACTTATTGGGAAAAGACCTCGAAATGCGGATTTTATGGCTCGGATAGCTTTGTTAGGTTATTTGAGACTTAGGAGTGTGTTCGGAATATTTTTGTGATGTCCGGTGTAGAATGAGACTTGAATTGGCGAAAGTTAGTTTTTGGCGATTTTCGGTTGGCAGTGGAAAATAGGCTATCGGGGTCAGAATGGAATTCCCACAGTTGGAACAGGTACGTAATGTCATTTTGGATATGTCTGCAAAATTTCAAGGCAATCAGAGTTGTTTTGGGTAGTTTCGGCATCGTTTGTGGAATTTAGAAAATTCAAAGTTCATNTTGGGTAATTAGGGCTTGGGATTAAAAGTCTTTAAAATGGGGATTTGAGGGGTCATTTGGACTCCGAATTTAGTGTTCTTTATATGTACGGACTCGTGAGATGATGAAGAACAATTTGGTATAAAATTTCTGAGTTTCGGAACGTGGGCTCGAGGGTCGGGTTTGACCAATTTCGGGATTTTTGAGTATTTTTGATACATTTCGATTGGGATTAGTTCCTTAGCATATTATAATGATATACATCTGATTGTTGTTAGATTTGGAGCACTCGGAGGACGAATTTAAAGGCAAGGGCACCACGGAGTAGTATATTAGCCGGTTTTGAGGTAAGTAACGCTTCCAAACTTGGAATTGAGGGTTCGAAACCCCAAACTATTTGATATATGATGTTAATTAAGGTGACGCACTTGCCAAGTGACGGGCATGCAGGCGTACACCGAATATTTGTAGCCTGGCTCATCCCATGGAACTGTCTAATGGTTATCTCAGGTTGTTATTTGTACTATGAAGGTGGTAATTACCTTGAACGAAATAGAAATCATGATAAGTATAAATGTTAAGGCTTCACGCCGATATGTTCAGACCGGAACGGTCGATTATTGATGTCTCTATCTGTGATTATTGTTTTCATGTACTCAATCCTGTTATAGTATATGTTTCATGCCTGAGTCTCGTAAGTTGCTAGTTTATTCTATATTATCATTGGTTTGGGTTGATTTTCATATGTTTGAGCATTGTGAGTGAGATTGGAAGGTACTGACTGAGTGAGGCTTGGAGCCTGGTTTTGAGATAGTTATAAGGTCGGACTGCACACCACGGCGATCCTGGAATTATGCCTTCGTTGCCTTGATATAGCGCTTGGGATGAAAGGAGCCCCTCCGAAGTCTTTACACCCCCACTGAGCGCACAGATATTGAGGTATGGATTTCCTTGGACATGGATCTTTTCCGAGTATTTTGTTCCGGAGATGGATCTTCTCCGTGGTGGCTGGATCAGCCTTTTTCCTCAGTACTAGGTGACAGTGTCACTTGTGTTTATGTAATATCCTGGATGGACTTCCCTAGGCCGCGAGGCCGTAGTCTAGTACTGAGTGGAACACCTTATGAGAGTTTGATTACTGAGTATACATCATTCTTGATTCTATATGAAATCATGCTAGGATGCAGAGTTACAGACATATGTTGATGCATCGTGTTTATTTCCTGATATATTACTGTCATGTCCGAGTTATATATTGTTGTTCGAATTATCGGAGGTTTAGTCCATCACTACCTCTCAGCCCATAGTTTGGTTTCGTTACTACTGAGTTGGTGGACTCACGTTACCCCCTGCACCTTGTGTGCAGATCCAGGTACAACGGGATTCATCTTTTGCTGGTGAGTAGCAGCAGTTTCATCAGGGTTGACGAGGTATCAGCTGGCGACCGTGATCTCGTCTTCTCTTCCTTTTCTACCGTCGTATTTATTTTCAGACTATGTGGTCATTTCTTTTTGGTTGTATTAAGTATTAGCAGCTCATGACTGTGTGACACTGGATCTGGGGTTTGTAGGATTTGGGTTTTAAATTTCATAAACTGGTTTCCAAATTTTGATTTATATTAATATTTTTATCCATAAACTTGTTAAGAAGGGTATTTTATTGGTAATTGCATTTAACTTAGATAAAAATGGGCGGCTTGCCTGGTTCCACGACAGGCGCCATCACGACTCCGGAAATGGGTCGTGACAAGTTGGTATCAGAGCGCTAGGTTAAATAGGTCTCACCAGTCATGAGCAGGTTTAGTAGAGTCTTGCGGATCGGTACGGAGACGTCTGTACTTATCTTCGAGAGGCTGCAGAACCTTTAGGAAAAATCTCACATTCTTGAACTCTTGTCGTGCGAATCCATTGATTCAACCTGAAGCGTAATTCTTTGAACTCCTTTCATGTATTCAAACGCGCACGTGAGCGCTCGGTATCAGCCGTGCACCGATGGTTTGTGACTTCCATGAATGGGATGTGATTTTAGCATGCTTGGGGCCAGTCTGGAGGACTTGAGGCCGGATTTTTGTCTGTAGCTTGAGTGCCGAGATTTCATTTGTGTGAGCATATGTATTGGGGACTTATATGTCCGTTGGTGTCCTTATTGATGGAACTTTGTGACTAGATGACTACGTGGTGAGTTTGATTGATAGTTAGATGTGTTCAGGTTGTTTGATTGTGACAAGAATGGACTAGCGGGAAATGTGGCAAGAACCATTAAGTATTTGACGTCTATATTGAGTTAGGATATGGCTTCGAGTTGTGAGTGTATTGAAGGACCTCTCGTGTGGTTTGGTTGTGGAGTGAAGTAGATTTTTCTGTTGTGTTATGAGTTCCTGGTCATGTCTTTTGGGTTGACCAATTCCCCAGCAGCGTTCATGTATTTGATTGACGGTGTATTCAGTCGTGTTATAACTCCTTTGTTATTGTATTTATTGATGGCATCCTGTCGTACTCTCGTATCCAGGGATAGCATATCCGGCATTTGATGATGGTATTACAAGGATATAGGGAAGAAGAGCTTTGTGCGAAGATCTCCAAGTGTGAATTGTTGGCTTNGAGCTTCCAGAAGCTCAAGAATCCTTTCTTATACCGCTTATGGGATGTCTCGAGGGCAGGCAGTGGTTGTGTTCTACTGTAGGAAGGTATAGTGATTGTGTGATAGCTATGATATCCAGAAGTGTATAGGGAGATAACACTTTGAGATTTAGTAGGTAGGGGTATCTTCTGCGAGTTGTCCTGAGGTGTGTGACCCTTATGTTTATTTGTAGTAAGTTCCCTCTATCAGTAAATGATGCATGTTGCAATTTGAGTTTAGATCGCTTGTGGGAGTTGGCATGACCATCACAATGGTGGATGCGAGATTGGCAATTGATTTGAGTGTTAGATGGTTTGGGTCATATAAGCTTACAGAGGATTTAGTTGAATCCCACCATATCATGGTGGCAGTGATAATGTGTGGGCATAGTCTTGTTTGTCGTGATCCTTAGCTTTGAGCCAAGTGGGGGAGTTCGTTATTGATAAGTTGATTACATGATTATGTGTTGTATTGGTTTCAGTTCGAGGTATATTGGTGAATCAGTTATGACCTGCAGAGGTGGAGTCTGGGAATGACTCGAGTAATGGAAATTTCTTCGATACAAGTTGTAATATACTTTACGGATAGTGGAATTCATTTTATGATGAAGTTGTACTGGTAAGTGTAGAATGTGCAATGTATGAGCGTGCTTGTTGCTTCAAAGGTGTGGATTACCTTCCTAGTATGTGGATTGCAAGCGGGGTCAGGTCGTTCTGTTTACTTGGTTAGTGTAATTGAAATTTCGTAGAGTAAATGGCGTTCGAGAATGGTTCAGATAGATTCAAGGTTATATGTAGCAATCTGGATCTTTAAGGTGTGAGAAGGACTAGAACTGAGATTACGGGAAATGTGTCAAGGCTTGTGGTGTATTTGCATTATCATGGATTCTATCCACCAGTATCAGGAAAGTGAAGGTAGTGACTTTAAATCCGTAGGAAGTCTCTTCAGGGTAAGTATTTCTAATGTGGTGCATTTGGGGATAATTGAGGGAGTATTCAGCGGCCTATGAGCCTTAGACGATATTTTTTTTTATACTCAGGTTTCGTGCGGTGAGTCGGGATTGAGAATTGTGGTATTATGGCAAGAAGGAGTATCAATTCGAAGGTAAGTCAGAAGGAACTTGAATAAATAGGACAACTTGGTAGTGGGTTGGATCGGGATAATAAGGGATCTGGTTAGTTCTTTGGGTGTTTATAAGGTAATGAGTTGCTACAGGTGATTATTAGCAATTCTCTTGGAATTTTATGGCATGCATAGCTTGGTTGAGTTAGAAGGGTTCAGTCTTGACGGTTTGTTGTTGTACAAGTGTGATTCGGGAGTTCTTAATGGTTTCTACCACGATTGGAGATGAAATTTCTACGGGCGTGAGGGCCAGGTGATGTATAGTGATTTTGTTTCTAGATGGGATCGAATGAAAAGTTCTTGTCTAGTTGGGTACGTAGTTGTTGTGGCTAGGAAGGAGCATGAAGTCCTCGTATTTATCATAGGATTGCATGGCGTATGCGGTATTTTGTGTATAGTGGAGAGTGGCATATGTGAGGTCATTTAGTTCTGGAAGGAAGGTCAGAATTGACAGCTTCAGATGATGAGGTAAAGGATACCACTATTGGGTGGCTGGATGAGAGTATACATTCATTAAGGACAATCTGTTTAAGGCAATGTGTTGAATAAGGGTGCTTCATTGGTGTTACGACGCTCTTTCATTGGATCGACTGCTGATATTCAAGGTTCCTTGGTGACACAAAGGAATTATGGGGGTATCCCTCGTCGAATGATTGAGCATCAGAGATGTGTTATATATTTGAGTGGTGGAATTAGGGTCAGATATGGTAATTGGTGCGCCATCCTGGATTTTGAGACTGGGAGTTTTCATGAACAGATTATTTTTGTAGTTGTGAACTACTAGGATGCGAGCAAAGCTAGTCAGGTG